>PYWC01000090.1:134963-150844 GCA_003182015.1 Tuber magnatum | reverse complement strand
AAGGGGGGGGTGAATAAAGTGTATGTGTATGTGTGGAAGGGGTTTTTGAGAAAGTGTATGTTTGAGATTCTGGTGGAGTAAATTTGATATCTGTTGTATAGTGCTGTCTACTGTGGAGGCTATACCGTAAGAACTCGAATAATCGGTCCATGTGCTAGGACGTTGGACTTGCCTCTCTCGGTAAGGTCTGGTATTTTTTTCTTTTTTAATTGTCAGGGAGGCCATGTTTTTTGGTGTGTATTTGACCCCTTTTCCAGAGGAGGAAATTCCGGACTACATAGCACATGGCCCGTTTATTCGAGTTCTTACGGTATTGATGTGGGTGCGGTTTGTGGGAGTAGGGCGCCGGTCACTGACTTATAAAAATGTATGTGCCTGGGAAAGCGGGCCAGACGGCGAAGTCAATGAGTTACAAGACACCGGGGTTCTTCGAGATCTGGAAGTCTCAATTGACACCCAGCAGTGTCCTGATAGCGTAGTAAGTTTATGTTGGATATTCCATTTTTTTGCGCTGAATTCGAGGTTTTGATTTTGGGCGAAAATTCTGCAGTAAGGGTTTGGGCAAAATTCACTTACGGAATGATTCACTTCTGCGGTCTGATCCTCTTCCCGGTCGGATATCATACGTGACTAGCTCTTGCATGAAATTTGCTCTGATAGCGTCCAAGTTAGTGGCCAAGTATGATATGATAATTGTGATATCATACTTGGTCAAGCAACTTCGCATGAAAGGTCTTAGGGTGGGCTCCCCAGTTTTTGGGAATATTTGTGAAGCGCTTGCGCCATACCGCACTGTTCATTCCATGGCCCGGGAGATCGATATCTTGTGCTGACTACTTATGATTTTCCTTGAATCGAGTGAGTGGAAGGGGGGAGGAGGGTTCCCTACTTCTCACAGGGAGGATCATTTAAGTGGTGTTAGACCACTCCAGTTAGCTAAGATACTGGGGAGAGTTTCAACGGGTGTTGTGATTGGTGAATAATTGCTGGCAATTCCAATGTGATATGAACTATATAACGAATACTGTATTGCGTTTTGCTCTAGTGCTCTATGGTTGTGTGAAGTATTACTTTTAAGTAGGATGCAAGTGCCATAGAAAGGGTCACAATTCGGGGGGCGAATATAAAGAGAGTTTTTTTTTTACCACACTTTGTTGAGCATTGTGCTGCGTAGTATAGTGTACGAGTACGGCAGTGGCTAGTAACCTTTCCTACCGTACTCTAGGGCGCTGAGGTGGGAACACTGAAGGAAGATTAAAGATTCATTATTGTGGGGTCGGCAGGTCTTGTAGTGAGCTCACATTCTCGTTTAGAATTCCGGCATCCACCCACAGAAAAAGGTCTACCGGCGGTAGATTGTGAACGAATCGATTCAAGAGATGCCTTTTACAGGTTTTCTGATTGAAGAATGATGGTGCGCAAATAGCAGTCTCCCGTGTCAAAGGCCGGGAGAGTGACATAGTCAGCTGACAAATCTTGGCGCCCGCGAGAAAATGAAAATCCCCCCTCTCATTGACAACGCCATCCCTCCCCAAAAACACCACTTCCTCTTTCCTTCCCCACATCCTCCTCTCGTTTACGCCCTTTCAAAACGACCTTCCACTGCTGATTCTGGACATTTCCTTTCCCCTAATTCGTCTGGGGGGCTGGTAGATATAGATTCTCGGTCAATCACATTATTTCCTCCCTCCCTCGACATGCGCCGGGTCAAAATTTTCTCTGGCACGAGCCATCCTAGCTTAACGGAGGCTATTTGCGAGCGTCTCGGGACAGCGCCGGGGAAGTGCGATCTCAAGAAGTTCTCCAATGGCGAGACAAGTGTCGATATCGGTTGCTCGATTCGGGACCAGGATGTCTTTATTGTTCAGAGCGGGAGCGCAAAGTGAGTTTTTCGTCATTTTTTCCTGTCTTCAATTATCCACCGGAATACTGATTGCCGGGAGGAACCTCCCGAAAACAGGGCCAATGATAGCATTATGGAGCTGTTGATTCTTATATCTGCTTGCAGAGGTGGATCGGCTAATAAAATAACGGGTATGGTTACTCTCTTCAGTGCGGCCTGTCGATCTAGCTGACTTTATTTTTAGCTGTGATGCCTTATTTCCCCTACTCTAAACAGTCCAAGAAGAAATCTCACCGGGGAGCTATCACTGCTAGAAGTTTGTTCCCCATCTGTTAGTTGTATTTTTATCGGACGGTGAATGGGAATCTTATGGATATCGATCAACAGTGCTAGCGAATCTTCTTACGGTTGCCGGGGTCGATCACGTCATCACTGTGGACCTTCATGCTTCCCAGATGCAAGGTTTTTTCACTAAGCCTGTGGATAACCTATATGCGGAGCCACTTCTTGCGAGGTGGATTAGGCACACCGTTCCCAATTGGCGTGATTCTGTTGTTGTATCGAAGAATCCGGGCGGGACCAAGAGAGTGACTCAGTTGGCAGATGTCTTGAAGCTAAATTTTGCCTTGATCACAACGGATCGAAGGCGTAAAGATGGTTGGGCAAGCTCTCGTTTCCAGAGCCACAGGCATTCCCCAGTTGAGAGTGTAAACGGCGAGCCTGAAGTGGAAGTTAAGCAACAATTTACTCCGGCTGAGGTTGATGGGGCTGTTGCGATCTCTAATATGCGGATTCGTGACGATCCTGGAGATGCGGCCGTTGATTTTGGCGCTACTCCACGTGCAGCAGCTCCTATATCTGGCCTAGGGATCAGCGCTGCGCCCACTTCACCGCCTCTCCGTCCTGCAAGTTCCAACTGCTCAAATTCCCTACCCCCTCATCCACAGGACGACTTTGATGATGATTACACTGATGATCATGCTCAATCTGTCACTTATGGACGTCTCATACAAGGCCATATTGTTGATGATGATTATCCATCTCCTTCCCCTTCGATCGTTGCATCTACTACCCATGGCGATACCGATCACATGGTTTCCTCAGTTCACTCCCTTGCTTCATTGCACGGCGAAGGGGCCCTTGGTGGTTCTATCGGTGCCAATGACACGGACGAGGAGGAAGATGCTGACCAAATTCCGGGAAACGAGAAGATGATAACACTTGTCGGCGAGGTCCGCAGAAAAACGGTTCTCATTGTCGATGATATGATTGATCGCGCTGGATCGTGGATCTCTGCGGCGGAACATGTTAAACTGAGAGGCGGTGCCAAGAAGGTTATTTGCATCGCAACGCATGGTGTATTTGGTGGGAATTGTCTTAGGGAAATGGAGGACTGTAGTTGTATCGATCAAATAGTCGTCACCAACAGTTTTCCCATCCCGGACGACAAGAGGAGGGGGGTTAAAAAGCTTGTCACTATTGATTTGAGCCAGCTTCTTAGTGAGGCGATTCGCAGGAACCACCACGGTGAGTTTATTGCCCATTACTTGGTCGATTGAGAAGCATTGGTTGACATGTCACTTTCAGGCGAGAGTATCTCTGCCCTTTTTCAGCATTATTCGGATTAATTTTCATTATGCTTAAGCGTTTCCTTTCTTTTGTTGGTGTATCCAAAGGTATGGGCTTTAGGTGGGAGTTTTCATGGCGTGCTTTCTTTCCATTTTTCATTGACCCTCCAATTATTGCCTATGGCTATCTGAACCATTTGAAGTACAAGTGGCGGAGGGGCTGCTTTTCACTTTTGATTCTTATTTTTAGGCGTGGTGTTTGGGATAATGGGGCCTATACCTTTTCCTTTTCTTTCGTTTGGGCTGGGGTTGGTGGGCTTATCTTGTTCGGAATCTGCAACAAGGTCCGTAGCTTCCACCGCCGATAGTGTGCTCCTTTTAGGTCACAATCTAGACTATATATCTCGCCTATTGATAGAAACAGGAGAGGTTCTTTCCGGGCGAATCTGCTATAGAGTGGCCTTTTTTTCTCTTTTTTTCCTTCTAAACCTGAATTACGGGCCAAGTGATACAAACTCCCGGGGGGAGGCTGCAGGAGTCATGTCTTTTTTGTCGTAGATATTTTTGACGGAGCGTTGGAAGATCAGGATACAACCTTCGTTCCACTTACCGGTAATTGTGGGATTGGGGTCTCAGAGATAGAAGACGTGTGCTCTGTCCGCTTGTAGAACATGGAATGGGTGTAGGAGAAGCCTCTATACAGTACACATCCAATAAGGCATGATTGAGCTTGCCGTACGACAGTTCTGCTCGTACTGTAGGTTCCAGTGATCTTTGTCGGTGGCGTGACGGGTCTAGAACAGGTCTTTGATTTATAACTGTTATGGTTCCGGCCGTCTATACTGTGCACCTCAGATTTTGCAACGGGGGACGCTTTGGCATTCAGCCACAAATTACAAAAGTGGAGCTTAGTTCAATTCCCCACAGATTCATAGTTATTTTTGATATGTTCAAGCCACACTAGTTTTGTTGAGAGATAATTTTAGAGTATTGAATAATACTAGAATACATTGAGTGCCTGAGACTCGTCTATGGGATTTATATTTTGCAAATATCCAGTTATCAATAAGGTTATATTGGAGTCAGTTAGAACAAAACTAGAAAATACTCAAAACCTGCTCTTTTTTGAAACAGGTGAAGTGATAAATCATTTTATATTTATTTCCTAGAGGCTCAAGTTCATTTCATACATCTATAATCATTTATTGCTTTCAAAAATTACTGTGGCTGAACAGAAGCTCTAAAAACTAAGAACTTGAGAGGAGTTGAACCTATATACATAATCTTTGGCGCCAAGCCGTCCCCCATTGCAAAATCTGAGGTGCACAGTATAGACGGCCGGAACCATACTTGATCCGGTCAAGGATGAGATCTATGTGATCTCAGGTGGTCCCTCGACCAATCTAGACTATCTCATAATGTGCTCAGACCAGCAACCGGCAGAACAGGAAAAACGGGCACTCGGCTGATGTCGTGGAAAACGGGAACCCACGATACGGTACTGGTGTATCGATTTAGTACGATACATCTACATGCAGGTGCCGATTCCCGGGTCCCGGTAGGCATCCACCATACCAATGTATTCCTTTGAATAATACCCAGCCGTACAGTACCTGTAGTGCCATTGAACCTTGCACGCATTGTACCGGTATCTGGGAAGAATGAGACTGCGGTGGGTCACGATATCGTAGTCTGGTCGCTTTCCTTATCTGGACTTTGTTGTATTTTCTTCTTCTTATGGTGGTTATCTGTCGTAGTGGATGTGTGTGTGTGTGTATTGGGGGTCCGGGGTAGTTTTTTTTCCGGGGTGATTCCACCTTTTTATCGGGATTCTGGACGGTTTTAGCCCGAGGCTTCATCTTCACGACGGGTTCTTGTGTCACCGCGTATCACTCGATAATCCGGGGTTGTATCGTGATGTTGGGTTTTGTGGCATTGCGATGTATCATACCGTCTTATTAAGTGCTGTACGACTATATATCTCAAAAGTGGGATCTGATTCGTCAGATGCCCCATCTAATCGGATCACTCCTTCCTGTCCTAACACCTACCTCCTAGCAGCAACAGGGGGTCTGGGCCGGCTGGGCGGAATGGAGGGAAGGGGGGTTGAGCGGAGCAAAGGGAAATCAACAGCTATCAGTAAATTTTCTGATATAGTACGACATGAACGAAAAGTACCTGTGAGATGCACAGATTGCCACTATCTAGAAGTTGGGCTAAATGTTTTATTTAGATCAGAAATAAAAGGAGCAAAGAATTCCCAAATCCCTCAAGGGCTTGAGGGTGCCTACGCTAGTATTCGAGTACTGTATCCCCCCTACAGTGTTGTTGTTCTNTGTATCGAGAATTTCTTTAATCAGTTTTATACTAAGAAGTTTATGCTAAATTGTACCTCTTTCCACAATGTTGGCTTATCTGTCCCACCTGATGGCAGTTTGAATTATGAACTAGATATGGAAGGATTTCCAGACTTGGAAATTGCAAACTGGAGAGAGAATTTGGAGCTACCAGATAATAGGGCTAATGTGGTAAGTGAAGAGGATGGGGAAATTGAATTTGTAGCTATGGAACTTGAATAACCACTCTTAATATTTTTAGTTATGTGTGGCAGCTCTATATTGACCCAGCTACAGTTTCTTCAACTCCGCTCATGGGTTCGAAAAACACAATTTCGGCATCACAGCCGGTCACTTGATGTCTTGGCTTAATTTCACATATCCCGTTGCGCAAGAGCCAAGACCCGATCCCAGATAGTGGATTTACCGAGATTTTGCGGTAGTGTGCTTTCTTGGGTGCAGGGGGGGGA
Organism: Tuber magnatum; assembly: GCA_003182015.1. Taxonomy (NCBI): domain Eukaryota; kingdom Fungi; phylum Ascomycota; class Pezizomycetes; order Pezizales; family Tuberaceae; genus Tuber; species Tuber magnatum. The sequence goes on along the minus strand of PYWC01000090.1, from coordinate 144,627 downwards.
GGGTGAGGTGACGATTTGGATCAGGCAGTACTTGGAGTGTCAGTGGAAGACAATAGAAGGAGGGAAAGCTATAGGAAGGTCGGTTTTGTCCTTGGATAGATGGAGAAGAAGAACGTGCTTGCGGTCTTCCTTCGCTTTGCTGTGCCTTCGATTACCGATAAAGAAGAGAGTCAACAGTACCTCTCATCTGTTTTATTGGTACTGCCAATAGGGGGAATGCATCTAATCTGACTAGTTTATCTTTAGCCTCATATGGGGGGATTCGGGACCAAGTTATGGGCACTGCGGGGGGTGGCATCGGACTGTAAATCGCGGATTTTTGACTTTTTTCTTTTCTTCTCCCGTGTTTCTTCTTCTGGTGGACCCGTTCATGAGCCGCTCCGTAGTGGACGAGAGACAAAAGACTATCGAGCTCCTCTCGTCTCTGGCCGGACACACAGCGTAAATTATTCTTCCGTAGCACCCAGTATGGTAATTAGGACCCATATCCATCTCCTTGGGGAAGGGACCTGTATGTAAAGGAGGAAAACTGATCGAGATACGGCGCCAATTACTCGTACTTCCATGGCGGGGGGCGTTCCTTTTTTTTATTTTCGCCCACCCAACTTGCACGATTGAGGTTGAGCACTACCGTAAAAACTCTTGAAATCCGCCATCTGAGGCAATCGCACTATCGCCATTACTGGTTAGGGAGGAGGTGATTTACAAGAATGAGTGACAAGTGGTGATCCTGGAATTAGATTTTCCCCGGGGAGACAATATAAGGAAACGGTCATCGATCCCATGTATAATACGGAAATGCTCGTATCCTAAAGCATTCACATGACTAGATCATTATTTCAACTTCTGAAGAGACTCTTTATAACTCCGTGGAGTGCATGATTGTTATGCTTTCTCGTATTTGTAAATGAGGTAAATTCAGGGTATCTACACTGACTGCTATTGGTATTTAACTGCAAGGTAGAAAGTAAGTTGTATATAATGCTATTGGAGTACAGAGGGGAAGTATGGGTAGTATCTGGAATTCAAACTATGGAGTCAGGATCTGTTTTTTTTCATATTTCTTCATTGCTGTTTGAGGTTTCTATATAAATCTGGCTTTAATTAAAAGAGTATAACAAGGTATAGAAGTCAAAAAATTACTAGGGAGTGCAGTCTCTATAGATGAGACCTGAAGCTAGTAATATGTCCCAAGCATACTAATAGCTATTGCCAAAGGATTAGGGGATTAGCATTTCTCAAATACTGTTGAATTTGTCTTTTAAAATAAAATTAATTTGTAAAACCAATATAGCAAAAGGTATTGAAGTATTATAGTATTCCATAGTGGACAATTGGTGAACAGGTAAAAAAAAAAGTAAAGCTATTGAGGAAGTTGGAATTAACTCAACTGTCTATATTCAGTCAGAAGAGATTGTTAGTCTATATTGGTATTTAGAGTTGGAGGAAAAGCTATTTGAAAATTTATACCATGGAAGAGGGGGGGGAGGATTGTAAGAAGAAAGTAGTTTGGGGTATAGGGAAAATTTTGATTTCATGAGCTGTATCTAGAGGTTAGTTCTACTCTTTTTTGTTTTAACAATAGCTAGGTTAAGAGCCTTCCTAGATATATTATATAAACATTAAGCATATGAATTTTTTTTTTAAAAAGAGCCTTCTTAGATAATATAGAGTTAGCTTAAGATATATAATATTACTAAAAAAGGATAAAAGGCACTATCATACTGGATAATGGGTAAGAGCAGAAAGGCTCTATTATTATGAGAGAGTACTTGTTAAGTTTAATCCTACAATCTATATAAATAATAACTTGTTTGAATTATATATTACTAACAGCTGAATACCTGTTTTGGATATTAGTTGGTTTATACTTTTTGTACTTGATTTGATAGGCTTATATAAGACTCTAACCATATTTAATATTTTATAAACAAAACATTACTATAGTCTTTATACTAATTTCCTGTTACAGTAAATGTATTAGTCTCCTTCAACTTTTAGCTATTTCTATAAGTAAACCTTTTGAGGATCTTATTGGTAATCTTATATATGAACACATCTTCAAGTTAGAATTTATAGAAGAGTTTGAAAGGTATACTATTACTTATCAAAGGGTTATAACTACACACTGTATCGAGAATTTCTTTAATCAGTTTTATACTAAGAAGTTTATGCTAAATTGTACCTCTTTCCACAATGTTGGCTTATCTGTCCCACCTGATGGCAGTTTGAATTATGAACTAGATATGGAAGGATTTCCAGACTTGGAAATTGCAAACTGGAGAGAGAATTTGGAGCTACCAGATAATAGGGCTAATGTGGTAAGTGAAGAGGATGGGGAAATTGAATTTGTAGCTATGGAACTTGAATAACCACTCTTAATATTTTTAGTTATGTGTGGCAGCTCTATATTGACCCAGCTACAGTTTCTTCAACTCCGCTCATGGGTTCGAAAAACACAATTTCGGCATCACAGCCGGTCACTTGATGTCTTGGCTTAATTTCACATATCCCGTTGCGCAAGAGCCAAGACCCGATCCCAGATAGTGGATTTACCGAGATTTTGCGGTAGTGTGCTTTCTTGGGTGCAGGGTGAGGCGTTAGGACAGCGAAGTCACTTGGTCGTGAATACAAGTAACTTAGCAAGTTATCGTACTCGTTCTGGGCAAACAACCCGGGTGCGAAATGACGAAACCTGTTCTTGTTCTGGAAATTTGAGTGGACGGACCGCAGCTTGGGCACTACACTGAGAGATTTTGTTGCCTTGGGGTAGTCTTGTCCGGTCGTTGTCATACAGTAGGTATGTGGGCTTGGATTGCGCGATTCCCAACAACTCTGTTAAGGGGTTTTATATGCTTCCTCGACACTCTGCCGACGATATTTTCACAATGGTTGTTTATTCCCTGCACTGTCCCATTTAAGAATGCTGCCTCGCGCCTAACCTCGATAATCACGCGCAGATCGTGCGTTTGTCACCTTTCGCTTCACCCCCCACACAAAACATGGCCCTGCAAGAGCTGACTTCGCTGTTCCGGATGTTGGGACCGTCATATGTCAGAAACCCGCATTGGGTGCTGCTCGAGCATCGTTGATCGGAGATCACCGTTCAGGGTTTGGGACATTGGGTCTGGAAAGCGTTTCCACTTCCGACTCCCGGGCGTGAAGACCATCAGCCCGAGCCACGTCAAACTGGGGTTGGATTTCTTGCTGGTGCGAGGGTGTGTCCGTGGGAATGAGAAACATAGACTACGGGAATCATGAGTTAACCCTTGTGTCCCATGGAGATCTTGTATGGGATGGGCCGAAAATAGTTTTCCGGTTTTAACTCACATTGCCGGCGCTCTATTGGTTTGGTGGAGTAGGGGGAGGTTGCTGTACTGTACGAGTACGAGAGTACCGGTATTACTGTTCATCCCCTTGCCGTCGAGGGGTTTTGGGGTGGAGAGGAACCTGGTTGGTCAATTTTTCGGGGACGGAGTAAGCGCACTGTTCCTACATAGATGAATGGCAATACCGGTATGAGGTGCCGGATTACTACAAATTTAGTTCAGACTGGTCCTTGTCCTGCACTCAAGTGGAGTTGTGTTTTGGTTGTGGAAGCGCAAAATCCAGACAAGCATTCATGAGAACTGCCCCTGATAGCATACCCTGATAAGCCAATCCTGGTTCGGATGCGGTAGCCACCTACTCGTACAGTACAAGGTTTTGGTATAGCAGGGGCCGTCTGTAGCTGCAGTGCTTTGTCAAGGGAATAGCCTATTACTCAGCTTCAACCGCCAGGGGTTTTCAGCCGTCACTCTGACGAGGATTGTGGTCCCAATAGATGATAGGGTGGGCGACCCTCCACCGTATGACGCATTAAGGGAGAGAGAACAATGCCTGTAATGTCTTAGGGCGCGTTTGCCGCAACGTGATTTGGTGAATTCAAATCGCACGTTAAACCCGGAAATCATACGTTTTGCAAACCAAGTTTTCAAATCGTGCTGCACCAGGCGCCCGGCGATCTGGCTATGGTTTGGTAAACTAATGAGACCCTGTCCCTTCCTTTGATTTTTATAACTTTACTCTAGTAGGGTGGTAGTAAGGCTAAGTAATATGCGATACCAGATTAAGTGTTTAATATTAATATAAATAAAAGGTTATAAATAGAACCACATGATCAAGACATATATTTTTGAGTTTCTCACTCCAATTGATTACTTAGAAGCTGAAGATACATGTGTTGTATCAAAATGAAGAAGAGGTATCTGGTAAACAGATAATAAACTACTTGATTATGTTCTCAACAAAGTAGTTCCTGTATTTGAGATATAATTTTCAGAATAGAGGACTCTTTTTGCCTGTAATAATAAAAGGAACTGTTTAACATTTATGAATAATATAATAGTGAGAAAATATTAGTAATATTCAATAATTGCAATTGGCAAAGAACAAAAGTTTTGTGAATTTTGTCAATCTTGATTCTATTTATAATTTAATATATTATAGTAGGTACCACTTGGATATTAATTACTACTTGTAACTATTATAGCATGCTATGAATTAAGTCCCCTAATAATTAATTAAGAATCTCATATCAAACAATATTTAATATAGTTTCTAAATTGAAAGTTAGTATATTTTCAATCCTACTATAAATTTTACCCAATTCTGTATCTATTTCTAACTATAAAGTTTTGATAAGATTCAAGTTAGGAAATTGAGCTAGCTAATATCTCTACTTAATCTTATTGTACAATTGATATTAATTTGTAGTACTAGTACTCTTATAGCTCAAAGTACCACTTTTTATAATTTCTATCCTGTTATACCTTTTATGGTAATAATACCAAAACAGAACTAGATAAGATTTTGTAATTGTTTGAATATAGATTTCTAAATTCTTCTTTGTTTTCTCTGAAACAAATACTATATTTGACTAAGAGGTTCTATGCAAAGTTTTGCTAATTATCTTCAAGAGATATTGAGATTTACAAATATTATCAATACAATTTTTCTGAATCTTTTCAGATATGGTTCCAGAAGGCTAGACTCTACCCCAACTTTCAGACAAAAAGTGTAACAATATTTTGTAATGCCAAGTGTAACACCCATAAAATACCATTACTCTTATGCCTAAAATATCAAACCCTACTAGTAGCTTCTACATGTACAAAATACCTGGAAATATAAGGACTGTAAATAAGATTATAGAAGCTGGTCAGAGCTATGGTATAATAGATTAGAAGACAATTTATTTGAGTAATATGAATTAATTTAAAGCTGTATTCACTAAGCTTAGCCTAATCTGAATACAGAAAAGAAATATTTTCTAACTGGAGAAATTACTCTACATGAACTTCTGACTCTGCTATCCATCGATGAGATGAGTATCTTGTATATACATACTTCCTGAAGTCATCAGAATCATAAACCATATTATTTCGACATGCATCCATCATTCGTAATGTTCTCTGATAATATTTCCAAATCAAGTTATTGGAAATTTGAATAAGAGCTTCTGGCATAGTGGGAATCAAGGAAGGAAAGAGTATTCACAGTGAGCTCTTGTATATAGTTTTGCATGACCCCAGAAATACTCAATGAAGTTTAATTCGCAATGAAAAACAGGATAGAAAATTACTTGATGCCCTGCTGCCTCTAATATTTCCTGCAATTAACACTTCTGAGCCTGAAAGTCAGGTTGAGAAGAGAGGAGTGCCCGTGCACAACAGTTTGCATTCGTGGTATGCTTGCATGCTGAATTGGGCCTTTTCTCTCCAGGATTAGGGCCTGAAATAGAATATTGAGTAAGAAACCGTTGACCTTGTGGCCACAAACCACGTTCTTGTAAGACTATTCGTAATCCCTTTAGGTGACCATCAGGCAGCATCATAGATTGCTGGTTGATTGTGTGAGGATCGTCAGAATGGATATAGTATCCATCTCTCATAGGAACCGTATTTTTTCCACTAGGAGTAAGATTCATATTTCTCACTTGAAGTGCATCTGTAGCATACTTTTGGTGAATTTTGGCATTATCAAATGCCCACAAATCTTGGCAACCAGGGAATGTGGTTTCAAATACAGGTATTGCCTTTTCCTTTAGCTGTTGTAATAATAAGTCTCCAGTTCACCAGATGTCTCCTCCACACTTTAAAATCTCGCAGACTTTACCCCCTCCAAGTCGTCCTATTGGTGTTAAGAAATCAGACATATGAAGGCCTTGGCCTCGTCCTTTCTTCCTGATTGGTGTCCTATCCTCATGAATCTAAATCTTCTTACAGCCATCATTTGAGTTGAAAGTATATTCATCATGGGTTATAAACACCATTGGATGACAGTCTTGGGGATAGGGCTTTTCAATCATATTTAGATTTTCATCCTATTCCATCATTTGTGCCTGAAGGGTTTGCATCCTGGGAAGAAAGACATTTGTACGGTATTCCTTAACATCCTCTCTCTCATGACCATCCTTGTAGATGCCTTTTTTAACTTCCTTTCAATTCCATCCCAATTTCAACAGCCAAGCTCGAGCTGACCGACTTGAAAGTGCCTTCTTAATTCTCCGATGGATACTATCAATTGAAATTATTGGCAAGGGATTCTCCTCTGATATAGTAACATCTTGGAGTTCCTATGTCTCACACCAACAATTTATTATAGCCTGTGCAAGGCCAGCAGAATCCATTGCTATTTAATTAATACTAATTAGTTTAGATTTTTTTATTTTTTCAAAATAAGTTATACTCTTGGGATATAGATAGATATCTTTGCCAGCAACTGACATATATTCTCGCATTGTGAGCATTGTTCCCTCATCTGTCAACCAGCTTGTAACCTTTTGATGCTTTCCTTGCTTAGGAGCTAGCAGCCTTCCATATTGAATATAATCTACCTCTTGTCTCAGAATCCGCTTCATTACCCATTTACCTCATCCATCAGACCTTGCAACCAACAACGCCAATTGCTTTCTTGACTTCTGTGAATTAATTAGATCATTTGGTACACACTTTACTTCTGCTGATTTCCACTGCCTTTCAGCCTTCAGCTGTAGTTCTAAAACTCCATAGAGTTGAACATTCCAGTCCAGCTGTACATTCATGCTAAGTGCCCCTCTTGGTCTATGTAGAGCCTTCATCTCTCTCTTAAGCTTGTTTAAAGCTAATTCAAAAATCTCTTCTTTCATTATCCGTGAAAACCCTGTAAGGCATGGCCAACTTGCATATGTCTGCTTCTTTTTTTCACTATCCTATTGCCTGAAAGTTAGTAATGATTAATCTTCAAGTTGATATACATCTACTTAGTACTTACTTGTTCACTAGCAGCAGCTGCTATCTCTTCTTGGAGTTTGCGCTATTGACTTTTTGCATACTATCTTCGATTTCTATCAATTTTGCTAAGTACTCACTCTTTGACATATCGATGTCATTCTCTCTAATGTTCATTGGGGGCAGGGCGGGGCGGGTTTTACCCATGGCGGCCCCGCTGTTACACAGGCCTGGGGGGCATATTTTGTACGTCCTCCCTGACCCACCCCCGTCCCGGGCCTGACCCCGGTCTTTCCCTCGACAGGGCCCTGTTTCTTGCCACCCAAATTTGACGGGGCCCGTTCTGGGCACGGGCGGGGTGGGGCCCCTTGCGGATGACGGGGTGGGGAAAGTCTACGAAAACGCCCTGCCCCGGGCTGGTGAGCACCCCCGGGCGGGGAATGGGGCCAGGGGCCCGTGTTTTTTGGGGCCCCGGAGGCCCTATAATGAACTCTAGTTCTCTCAGGTGTTGATAATATTGCTAGGTTCTAACCCTGGAGGTTGTATTATTGGCTAGAGTATGAGTACTCAATTCAGCACCATTAAATGAGCTCTGAATTGCAGCCTGACGGAGACATTTTTTCTTCAACTGGTATTTGAGGACACACTCCTGGGTGGACATTGGTGGTGGCCGGAGTACAGTAACATTGTTGGCAGCACGGTGCTTACGTACTCGCTCTCTTGTAGCAATATGCTTTAGCTCTTTCTGTTTCTCAATCTCTGCTACTTGGTCCTCCATCCTGCTTCTCAAGTGGTTTATTTTACCTATCTTTCACATTAATATGAACAAGATTAGTTAATATTTGCTTTTATTGTAAGAAAACCATCTGAGATAGAAATACAAACTTCAAATTATAATAATAAAGTAGTAACTTGAATAGAGAAGTGTGCTAGTATTGAGGATATGAGACTGAATGTAGTGATTAATTAATTGTTATGTATAGTTCTTAATAGTAATTTTAAAAGTACGATATTTTATAAGCTTACAAGTTAGGGTTTCACATTTTAGGCATAAGGGCAATGGCATTTTATAGGTGTTACACTTGGCATTACAAAATATTGTCACACTTTTTGTCTGAAAGTTGGGGTAGAGTCTAGCCTTCCGGAACCATACTTTATATTATAAACCTGACCAGAAGAGTGCTGGCTAGATGATAGAAGTGTAGAATAGGTTTTGCATAACTTAGAGTTCTGAGTTAAAAGGTAAGTATTTTGTATTATAGTTTATTTAGAAGTTATAGAGCTTTGCATATAACTAATATTAATAGTTATAAGATTTATTATATTATTTGTTATATGACTAGTTTGAGTTATATGATATTATGAAGGTTGCATACCATGATTTTCTTAGAGATTACAGTGTTTTGTATAAGTTATAGTTATAACTTATAGTATAATAGTTGTTTGATTTAGTAGGCAGTATGGATGTTCTATACAAGTATAAGTTATGCAAATATCATGAGTCACAGTTGTGACTTATCAGGGTTAGGGTTGTAGGAAGAGACCTGTATGGAGAAGAGGATTTTACAGATTGGTTAGTTCTTTATGCAACTATCTGTTATTCTTTTACAACCTATAGTTTATATGAATACTTTCTCTATACTCAAAATAATTAGGAGATTACTGCACTGAGATTGAGAGTATATAAAAAGGTACAGAGACTTAGTGCTGGGAGAAATAAATTGAGGAAAGTATTCTTGATGGGTTGACTAATACAAGGTATTTGTAGATATAGCATATTATGAAACTAGGTGTTTATTATATATGTAATATACAGACCCCTAAGTGAGTATACAGACACCAAAATTAGTAAGCCCAACATCTCCCTTCAGCCTTGCTATAAGGTCTATATATGTAACGGGAGCTCCCCTAGGAAGATGGATCCCAAGGGTGTGACTGCACCGGAGAACTTCAAACTTATCACCAAATGGTCACACAATGTAAGAGTAAAGTAAACAGTAAAACACAATATCATTAAGCCTGATGCTTCAGTCAATTAAGGTCTCGAGAAGATTGATTGTGGGAGTAGGAGAGTTCTCGCATAGACTTTCAGGTAGTTTGATCTTATACCAGGAACTGCCCTATCGGTTGACTCCAACTATTCGAGCACACCCTTCTCCACTAAGGGTAGTCCGACACGTCTCCTGGCACCCCCTTCGGGCATACATGTGTTGATACACTCTAGTCGGCATTCACCTTATGCGGTTATTGTTTCTGCCGTTGTAACCGGTACGGGTTACTAGGGTTTTATGTTTTATGTTTTATGTTTGGTTTCACAGTATCGGTTGATACTTGTATTGTTTCGTGTGCTATCGGTTGATACACACATTGTTTTATGTTTGGTTTCACAGTATCGGTTGATACTTGTATTGTTT
>PYWC01000090.1:26277-117304 GCA_003182015.1 Tuber magnatum | reverse complement strand
CCCGCGATGGAAACAGCAGACTTCAACAGATAGTATTCTTAAATATACTTGGTTGAACGGTTACTTCTTTGATCTCCAATTACACCCCGTTCGAAGCCTGCTTTAGCAAGCAGCGCTCGCTTCGTGTTGATCACGAAGCCATCTGCTCCTATCGTACCGCTACGTGACTAGGGCCTAGCCCGAACACGTTACAGCTGTGCATTCTCATTTTGCCCGCCGGAGTGAAAACTTCTTCGCATCAGTATCTTGCCAGTGGCTCAGAGTCAAGACACCTGATCAACTGGACTATCTATGACACCCTTCCAATATGCATTGATCTCTACTTGGCTCCAGAAGCTACTGTGAGTGGTTTATCTATCTACTATTTACAGTTCTTGGACTTCTGGTATCTTCCGCAGGAGATGGTGATCCGGAAGGGGTCCAATGGGCGCTACCCATGACCACTACCTCGGATCCACCTTACCTGTGGTAGGAATCATGCTTTTAGTATCTCTGCACTTCCCTTTCAGAGCCTATGGCGTTGGGGACACATTTAGGGCTTCGTAGGTGTAAAACTCTGCTGGCCGCCCTGGCACCACCCATGACTACCTTCCAGACCCCCATGGTTAACTCTCGTTAACTCCACCAGTTTTGGTCTCTTTTACTCTGAACAACTTGGAGGAGGTGCTCCACCTTCCACCCTAGCCCTCCTTATATATATCCTGCGAACAGCTTACGGTTGACCAGATGGCAGCAACGTATACGGTGTTGCAAGCAGGTCTGCAAAGATTCCTTCTTGCTAGAATGCGCACAACTACACTACCGTTTGCCCATGACATCCGGGCCTCAAGGCAGGGCAGGAGGGGTATGATAGGAATAATGTCTCCAATTTACAGCTTCTTCGGAGCTGCGTAGCTCGCCCAATAGCATCCCCCAGAAACCGAGATTCCAGCATTATCCATCGCTTCGCACGACAGACATTCCACTCATTTTTCCCGAACTCCTGGAGGGACTTCGTATTGAAAGGTAGGGTAGCTTAGGACTTTGGACTGGGTAACCCAAGCCTCATGGTAGGGTAACCTGAGCCTGAGGGTAGGGTAACCTTGTTTGGTGGACAAGATGACTTTTCCCTATTACACTGTCTACTCTGTCACCAGAGATAGACACTTCTGACCTTTCTCCAGTTACCTGGCCTAACTGAGTAACTGCCCCTACAGAGGTCCCCAAGTACACTTACCAGCTGATTCTGTTCATCTCGGAGCCCGGGCTATCGCGTCTCCATAGGTCAACTACTACCTTGCCTGCTGGTTCCTACCAGTTCGCCTCCCAGCTACCTGTATGGGTGTAGGTTCTGGCTGCCATAGCTCATGTATGCTGTGTCGTTACACCACTCCTCTCTTCTCTACAGTCCGTCCCGGACCATTAGCGTCATCTTTCATTTCCACGACTCAATTCCCCCAAGACCCTATAGTCCCTAGTCTTGTACGGATATCTTTGATGGAAATCCAAGATGGCCTGGAAGCCTGTCCCTTCTAGCATCTCGTAGGGCTCCTATGAATTCCCCGCAGCCACATATCCTTTCCGTGAAACCAGGTACTGGACAAAGCACGACGGAAACTTCCTCTTTACTCCACCGTACCATTGACTGTCCACAACCGCTTCGATAACGTAACCTGGCTCCTTGTCCACAGGTTCCAGGGTACAGACCGCTTTGATCCTCCCTGATCCTGAATCCTCGCGATATGGTTCCAGCAATGTGACATTGAAAACTGGGTGGATGCTCTATCTGGTAGGCAGCTAGAGTTTATATGCTCGGGTACCCACCCGACGTTTGACCACAAAAGGGCCAAACATGCGGTGGTTTAGCTTCTCTACTGGAGGTTTCCTGTGGATGTTCTTTCGGTTTAACATCACATGGTCCGCTTTCTTTGCCCGCCCAGCCGCCACACCCTCCAAACTAATATAGTCTGGTGATGGCAACCTTTTCTGGTCATGCCATTTCCGTTGCCTTTCCTGTGCCTGTTGAATCGTTTCTCGAATCTCTTGCCAGGTTCCTTCCCATTCCTTAACTACGAGCTCACTGCCAGGGTGTATTCCTTGATTATCAGACACGATACCAGACCAGTTTGTCCATGGGTTGAACCCATAATTGATCTGAAATGGTGACAACCTGGTGGATTCTGATGTGGAGGTGGTGTACGCATACCGCGCAAGGGGTAGTAGCGAACCCCAAGCACCCTGTTGGTAGGAACAGTAACTATGAAAGTAGTACTCCAGTGTCTGATTAGCCCTCTCGGTTTGCCCATCAGTCTCAGAGTGGAATGCAGGCGAGACGTTTAGTTTCACTTGCAACAAGTGCATCAGACTCATCCAGAACTTGGATATGAGTTGGCTATCTCGGTCAGAGATGATTGACTCTGGAAGTCCATGAAGGCGCCAAACTTCCTTCAGGAATATCAAGGCAAGCTCCTTGATCAGTACCTCAGTGGTCAGGGGTATGAAATGTGCCATTTTGGAGAATCTGTCCACTATGACCCAGATCTTGGTATACCCTTCGGACTCTGGCAGTGCTACAATGAAGTCCATTGAAATCGCTGTCCACGGTCGTATAGGAACATCAATAGGTTCCAGCAGACTGAACTTCTTGTGTCTGGTGGACTTATTCCTTTGGCACGCATCACATGTCCGCACATAGTCAGTGATGTTCTCATCCATCTTAGGCCAATGGAAGTTAGCCCTAACCCTGCCAATGGTCTTGCAAGTCCCGAAGTGTCCCGCGATTCGGGAGTCATGTTCAGCCTCCATGTTTGTCTGCTTCAGGTTCTGACCCTTGGCAACATACCACCTGTTCTTGTACAGGAGTAAGCCATTTTCCATCGTGAAGTGTTGGTCGACCTGTTTGTCACTGGCAGCCATTGCCTTCAGGATTCTTAAGTATTCCTGGTCTTCCTTTATTGCTACCCGTAGCTGATACAAAATGGAAGACTGGAGCCGAAATCCTTGGCACACCTGCAACACTTGTGGTCGCAAGATGTCCCATTCCTAGCTTCCAACCCACTGTCTGGGGCGAAAAAACGACTGTGGGGGAAAATCACTCTCCCCTTCAGGGCGGTAGTTCCTACGCCGTGACAAAGCATCTGCCTTCTCATTCAATTGTCCTTCTCAGTAAACTACCTTGAAGTTAAACGGTTGCTGGAACTCAGCCTAGCGGTGTTGCCTTGGCTTGAGGACCTTGGTACTATTAAAGAACTCCAAATTCTTGTGAGCTGTATAGATCACCAATTGGTCCGTTACCGAGTGTAGCAGATAATCCTATTTCTTGAATGCCACCAAGATGGCAGTCATTTCCTGGTCATGGACATCATAATTAATCTCCGCTAGGTGAAACTTCTGACTATGGTAGGCCACTGGATGCCATCTCTCATCTTCACAGAATTGGGAGAGAACGGCTCCTAATACAAAGTCACTAGCGTCACTTTCCAGCCCGGTTGGCCATTCAGGGGCGAAATGTGCTAGGATAGGTTTAGACATAAATGTCTCCTTCAAATGGTTGAAGGCCTCCTTACATGTAGGTGTCCATTCCCATCGGACACCCTTCTTTGTCAAGTCTGTCAGAGGTTTCGCTATCTTGCTGAAACTTTCTATGAACTGACGATAGAAGTTGGCATAGCCCATAAAGCTTTGAACGTCGACAATGCATGTCGGAGGTGCCCAATTCCGGATTGTTTGCACCTTTTCTGACAACATAGAGATCCCCATATTGGAGATCTTGTATTTGCAGAATTCAACCTCCCGTTGGCGGAAACTGGACTTCTTCATGCTTATACATAGTCTGGCTTTCCGCAATTTCTCCATCACACGTCTTACCATTGTGACATGCTCTTCTATAGTTTTGGAGTAGATCAGGATGTCATCCATATACGCAATAACTCCTTCATCCATGAGGTCCTGGAAGACCTCCTTTATCATGCTCTGGAAAGTTGCTGGGGCGTTACATAACCCAAACGGCATGACCGTGTATTGATATAGTCCATATCTGCACTGGAAGGCTGTCTTCTATTCCTCGCCTTCCGCCATCCTCAGAAGGTAGTAGCCGTTCCTTAAGTCCAACTTAGTGAACACAATGGCTTTTCCTAACCTATCTTACAGTTCGTTCATCAACGGTAAAGGGTACTTACTCTTAACCTTGATTTTGTTCAGCCCTCGGTAATCTATTACCAATCTTAGTGTACCATCTGGTTTTGGCACAAAGACGATAGGGGCTGCTGCCAAGGATCTGGATCACTATAGCTTTCCCGTTCACAGCATTTCGTTGAGATATTCCCAGTGTGCCTTAAGCTCCTTTTCCGATAACGGATAAATAGGCGCAAACAGAGGTGCAGTCCTCAGTTGCAACTCGATTGTGTGGTCATACTGCACGTGCTATGGTAGCGCCTCAATCCATTCTTGACTGAAGATATCCCTATTGTCCTTATACTCGGGGAGTAGCTTAACCGTAATGTTGGCACCTTCCTTATCGGAGAATTGAACAATTCCCAACAGGTACGTATTACTAGGATCCTTGGCTAGTAACTCTTCATCGGTCATGAACACTAACCGCCCCTGCTCTGCCAGGCAATTAGCCTTGCAGAGATCTGAGCGCCAGGTTAGTGATCCAGTCTTCCGATCTATGTCTGGGTTATGGTCCTTCAACCAAGACATAGGCAGGTACCCATCCACCTTAGTGTTGGGCAGACCCGCGACTGCAAAGCGCATCTTATTATGGTGGTCACCTATTTTCATCTCTAATGATTTGGTATAGTGCAGACCTGACCCCAGAATGTGATTACCGCTTGTGTCGCTTATCGGCACGTGTACCTTTCGTCGTATACAAGGTGCCTGAGTCTGCTTGACCCATCGGCTACTAAGCACTGGCCCAGCAGCTCCACTATTGAGTAGCAGGAGCCCTTCCGCGCTTACCTGTCCAGCTCCTATCTTCCAGTCTAACTTTACCTGCAGGTGGATAGACTTGGTATGACGAGGCAAGTTGTCACGCTTCTGCCTCTTCGCTTGTCTTGGGACTTAGTCATCTTGGCTTAGTGAATCCTTTAGTCTCTTGCCTTTCGACATAAGAGCAGTCACAACGGGTTGGTAAAGGTTGAGGGATTGGGATTCATTTTTATCAATAGCTAGGGTGTTTACTATCACGCCAGCATGATTTCGGGTACTAAACCCTTCCCAAGTAAACTTGGAAATAACACTGTTTATTTGATCAAGTCCAGCCTGAGCCAATTCCGCTTGTACTAAACATAACAATTTTCCCCAAAGTGGGTAGAAGTCCCCTGTCAGGCCATTTCCAAATGCAGCATCCTTGCCTCCCCAATGTCGAGCATCTCCTCTAGCAAGACCTCATCCCGCCTGAACTGAAATAATGTCCTATGACTTGCCCATCCAGCTAAGGAAATCCTGAAAGAAATACATAAAACTAGAACAAAGGAAATAACCAGAAACCAAACAAAGGAGAGATAGCCCAGTCCACCACGCACAGCCCACAACATCTACCTGCCCACACCACCAGGGTGTAGTCAGTATCAGGGTCGTTTATGCAGTCGAGAGGTACTTACCTATCCCCAAAGCCACCTCCATGGCTCCTGTCCATCCATCCCTCAGTGGTCTATGGATACGGGTGAATAAGGTTACACCTTAAGCAGAATAGGTTCTTACCTATTCCGAGCTGTCAGTATCAACCTCCATGATCTGAGGTGATGCCTGGCGGACTTCAAGTATCCTTGATGAGGAAACCGGAGGGGGTGCTCCAATGCGCTTTAGTCGCTTGTCCGTTCCTGTGGGCTCGCTTAATGGGGCTGACTGTTTCAACCCATGAGCCTGTTTGGATGAACTAACAACTGGGGCCGTCGTGGTACACTTTCTCCAGAAGTGACCCGTTTGCCTGCACTTGGTGCACTGGTTGTGCTTCCTCCGGCGTTCGGTCAAAGTCGACGGGATTTCCTTATGTGCTATTGCATACTCAGAAGTCCCCAGCTTTGCCTGTTTCCCCGCGTTGAAATTTGTAGGTTTGGCAGACCTCTGGTTCTGTCCGCCCGAACCTTTTTCCTTCTTCTTGAACCTGCCAGACGTCAAGGATCTATCCTCCTTCTTATCTGTGGGCTGAGACCAGGGGGCGGGGTGGATGATGTGGTTACTGAACCAGTTGTTGTCCTCCAGCGTGTGTTCAACCTTCTGGAGAAGATCAAGCTACTTGTTCAGGTCGGTCAGATGTGGCTCCTTAAGTGCCCATAGATTCCGAACCTCTTGCGTGATGACTGATGGAACCTGGTCTCGTACCTGGACTGGATCTGTATAGCTAAGCTTATACATGTAATCAATTATCTTGTCCAGGTACTCATCATTGTGATGTGGCTTCATCACAAGGTCTCGCCAGTCGAGAAGGGATCGATCTTGCGGGGCCTGGTCTCTGCTGAAACTTTGTTTCAGCCATTCTCGGAACCCTCTCCATGTCCCTAAGGGGTTGCTGTCCTTCACAGGAACACTAGTGCGCTTGGCGACTTCCTTCTTAATGCGCTCCTGGAACCTCAGATACCATGCCCAGGCTGAGTCTTCAAGAAGGGGGATCACCAAGTTTACCTTATCCATGTCGGTTAACTTGCAATCCGTAAAGTATTCGAATCTGACCTCTACCAAAGTCAAGAGGCTCGCAATTTCGGTAACTTTGCCCTTGAATGGAGGGATACCACTCAGCTTTTCCAGCTTCTTCTGCTGATGTCTCGGTATAGGGCTAGAAGCCGAACCAGTACCCCTCTGGGCTTTCTCTAGCCTCTTTGCCCAGCGATCCCACCTTCGTTTCTTCTTATTACTCCAGTCATCCTTGCATGCACCGAGGAAGGGGGTCAAATCAGGGAGAAAATCTCTGTCATCATCATTATGCGAGCTGTCATGGTCAGAGTCCCCTGAATCTCAACCTGCTCCCACCGTACCACCTCTAGATAGTGTATTCCCATCCCCACTACCTCTAGTATTCCAGCCTTGGGATTGCCGCAGTCTATCGTACCCATCGAACCGTTCCCCCTGGCCATCCTGGTTGCTATCCGCTGGGGGGTTAGCCCCTGATGGTCCTAATGCCAGTGGTGGAACAGGGCGTCACCCACTCCCCGGAGTTGGGTTAAGCACTGCCTGTATTGTCCGCAGAAATGACTGCAACTCTAGACAACTCAGGGGTTGTATCGTGGGGCCAGCGTGCCTCCATGACCCACAATACCCATATGTAGATCGTCCATCCCCTTCCTTTTGCATTCTTCTATGCCTCACCAGGGTCCGTGGTCCCTTCCTACACCCATAGGAGTGGTAATGAATCCATCCCATTCAGGTTTCCTCCGCCTTACAACCCGACAGACAGAACTCATCATGGCTGCCCGAATCGCCACTTGTGATGGTGGGGAGACTGGAGAGAAGACTTGGTTTTGAGTGCACTGAGGGAATGACCGGTGCCGAAGGAATGGAGCGAGCAGGTGTCCCGGGTGCGGGGATTAGAGTTCCCCGTGATGGAGCCATGTGTGTTCACTCTTCCTGGTGTCTTACTGGTTCAAAGCATCCAGGTGACACCGTGCGCAGTAGCCGGAACCCCGGGGTAGCCGCTACTGCTGGTGGGAAGATTGCGGCAGGAAAGGTATCAGGAGCGGACAGCAAAACTTGCAGAGGTATGGGTCTTGGAGCGGTGATAGGGGGTATAGGAGTTGTAACTGACAGTGTTGCAGGCGGAATCATAGGAGCTGGGGTTGGGTGAGGAGTAGGGTCAGGCGTGTCCGGGGCCAAAATGCACTGCGGCTTGAATGTCCTTTTTCTTACTCGATGTCCATCAGTTGGCCCGACTATAGGGCTGCCTGAATGACTGCGGGCGATTGACGGGGGGACCGGCAGAGAGCCTGTAGATGCTCTTGAGAAGGAGGAGGTGTAGCTGCAGCCATCACCTTTCAAGCTTTCCAACATCCGTATACCGATTGGGCTCGGGTATGCCCTGCATTGGTCGTTTCTGGCTCTCATGGCCAATTCCATGCCGAAGTTCTGGGGCTTGGTATGGATGAGCAGGAGTGGGGGCGCGGCCTCTAGCATGAGTATATCATTCTCAGCATCAATACTGTACCCTCCTTCAAAAACCTATTCCAATGCTGCCATCCGAGTCTTCAATGTGTGCTGATCCCTTATCATCTGCAGGTATGCCTCCTGCTGCACTTTCATCCATTCCACCACTGCCATAGTGATCTGTGTTCGGGACATCTGCTGCTGCTGGGTGTTCCAGTTGCTCAGTTCCTGCTTCGCTTCCCCAATCGACTTGGGTACCTCGCGGACGATGTAAGGTTCGTCGAACTCATGGGAGAACTCGCTAAAGCGAAGCTCTTCTGGTGGGGGAGAGGTCATGTTGTGGAAAATGGTAGGGTCTTGGAAAAATGAGAGCGCCGCAGCATGAGGGTTGGTAATCAGAAGATCAAGACATTCAACTGATAACTGAATAGAGGCAGCCTCCAAGAGCAGCTGGTGGCCGTCCCAGTCAATACCACAAACATCTGCAAAAACCGATGCATGAAAAGTGTTGGCAGTATTCTCATCAAGGTCAAGGTCTGAATCTGAGTTGGATTCCATTCTGGTTCAAAGTTCGGTACTAGCCATTGCACTTTCCACCCAGAGCTACTTGTTCTAAACAAGGTTACCAGTATTCACCCAAGGTCAGTGCCGGAAATTGGAAACAAGTAATCAGGAGAGGAGTTAGGTGAGGAGCTCACTTAACCATATACTGTAATGGGGGCTTCCCTAAGAAGATGGATCCCAAGGGTGCGACCGCACCAGACAACTTCAAACTTATCATCAAATGGTCACACAATGTAAGATTAAAGTAAATGGTAAAACTTAATATCGTTAAGCCTGATGCTTCACTCAATTAAGGTCTCGAGAGGATTGATTGTTGGAGTAGGAGAGTTCTCGCATAGACTTTCAGGTAGTTTTATCTTATACCAGAAGCTCTCCCATCAGTTTACTCCAACTATTCAAGCACACCCTTCTCCGCCAAGGGTGGTCCAACATGTCTCCTGGCACCCCCTTCGGGCATGCATGTGTCGACACACTCTAGTTGGCGTTCACCTTATGTGGTTATGGTTTCTGCCATGCATTTCCATTTTGCGCTCTGGAGTGAAAACCTCTTCGTATCGGTATCTTGCCAGTGGCTAAGAGTCAAGACACCTGATGAACTGGACTATCTATGACACCCTTGCCATATGCATTGATCTCTACTTGGCTCTAGAAGCTACCATGTGTGGTTTATCTATCTACTATTTACAGTTTTCGGACTTCTTGTGTCTTCTGCAGGATATGGTGATCTGGGAGGGGTCCAATGGGCGCTACCCATGACCACTACCTCAGATTCACCTTACCTGTAATAGGAATCATGCTTTTAGTGTCTCTACACTTCCCTTTCAGAGCTTATGGCGTTGGGGACACTTGCGGGCTTGGTAGGTGTAAAACTCTCCAGGCCACCCCGGCACCATCCGGGACTACCTTTGGGACCCCCATGGTTAACTCCCGTTAACCCCATCACCTTTGATCTGTTTGACCCTGAACAACTTGGAGGAGGTGCTTCACCTTCCACCCTATGCCCCCTTATATATCCTGCGAACAGCTTATGGTCGACCGGATGGCAGTTATGTATACGGTGTTGCAAGCAGGTCTCCAAAGATTCCTCTTTGCCAGACTGCACACAACTACACAACCGTTTGCCCATGACGTCCGGGTCTCAAGGCGGGGCCGGAAGGGTATGATAGGAATAACGTCTCCAATTTACAGCTTCTTCGCAGCTGCGTAGCCTGCCCAATAGCATCCCCCAGAACCCTAGATTCCAGTATTATGCATGGCTTCACGTGACAAACATTCCATTCATTTTTCCCGAACTCCCCGTGGGCACTTTGTATTGAAAGGTAGGGTAACTCAGGACTTTGGACAGGGTAACCCGAGCTTCATGGCAGGGCAACCTGAGCCTAAGGGTAGGGTAACCTTGTCCGGTGCACAAGATGACTTTTCCCTATTACCCTGTCTACTCTGTCACCAGAGATAGACACTTCTGACCTTTCTCCAGTTACCTGGCCTAACTGAGTAACTGCCCCATCAGAGGTCCCTAAGTACGCTGACTAGCTGATTCTGTTCATCTTGGACCCTGGGCCATTGGGTCTCCATAGGTCAAGTACTACCTTGCCTGCCGGTTCTCACCAGTTCGCCTCCTGGCTACCCGTATGGGCGTAGGTTCTGGCTGCCATAGCTCATGTATGCTGGGTCGCTACAATATATCACTAGAGTACTTAGTTGTAGTTGTGTCTTCCTATTAAAGTATCTACTAAGTGGAGGTCTACTTATAATATCATATATATTGTAACTGTCTATCTAAGTACAACCTGTTTGTTGGACATATGAGAAAGAACTATAACTGAGATATAAAAAGTGAAATAGAGAGAGCTAGTCAGATAACCTGGAAGCTACTAGGTGTGAAGCAAGGTTGTTGCCTAAGGATATGGGAAAGAAGTAACAGAATATTTCAGTACAAACAAAATCAAATAATACCATACTGCGACAGAGATGAGTACAGGGATTATCCATTACTCTATTGAAGTAGAAGCTACTAGAAGGCCTACTTGATAACTGGTCTGCTGTAATGGAGACTGCTTACATCTTGTGTATTATAAGAAGATATATTTGAAACTAGTCTGCAATAAGAACTAACTATTATGAGAGCCATTGGAGAGATTATGAGAGAAAATCTGAGTCTCTCATACTAAACCTGATGCAGGAGCATGAAGAATCCAATTGTATTAATAAGTCTATTACTAGAGGTGATCATTCTGATTCTATAGAGAAAGATTATTGAGTACTGTAAATGAAAACATATAAGGTTAAACAAGATGTGAAGAATCAAAAGTTTCAATAAGTGGAGTAGTTGTAACAGGGAGAGTGCATGTAGGGTTAAGGGCAGATAGTTCAAGGCATACCATAGTGGGCAGAGTAAGTATTATATACAGGTGTATTAAGAAGATATATTTGTATCTAGGTTTGAGGGTTTGGAGTTTCAGGGTTCATGAGTTCTGCTGACGTGAAGGAGGGAAAAGAATTTAATTCTTAAGTATAGATGGAGGCAGGAAATTACCAGATTGTGTAAGGAAAGTAAAATACCAAGGGGCATATCCCTTTCTATAATAAGGGAAAATCCCTCCTGCTAACAAATCCTAATTACTTTGACCCCACCCATATGTGCAGCTACAATCATTTATTAGTTTCTATCAGGTTCCATCATACAGAACCTCAGCTAAGTAACCAACCCTACTATTAGGCAACTATGACCTCCAACCAATACTTATTCTAGTATATACAACCAAAAATCCAATGCTGTGATACTCAACGCTAGTCAGGTGGTCATGGTACAAGCTCTCTTCTCCAATGCCGAAGTCTTCAGAGGTGTGTAGCTTTTATTCTGAGAGGGGGTCTAGCTTGTTCAAGTACTGGTAGTTGAACTTATCTGCTACTTGCAAACCATCCACAGTCTCTGCAGGTTCTCAGGTAGACTCTTTATATTCTCTCTATCATACCAGGTACCGTAGAAGACTACTAACTATCTTGATATCCTCAATTCTTTCCAACTGCCATTCCTCCTCTCTATCGATATCAACAGATAGTGAGAGCAATATAACCTGTTCTGGAAGAGGGTCATAGTTAGCATGCTACAGTAGTGAACCATAGAAGATATTATGGATCCACATAAAAGTCAGGAGATCTAGGTAGTAGATGTAGATGCCTATATGAGCTGTTACTAAAAAAAGGCTAAAGTATTTATTGGGGAGTCTCTGGGAAGATTAATAAGTCCAGATATTATTAGTCTTGAGCCATATTCTATTGTAACAGAGGCATCCTGTATGGAGATGGACTTAAATATTATAGCTATACCGAACAACTTTAAATTTATTGCTTAAAGTTCTGTAATGACCCAGCATATATGAGCTATGGCAGTCAGAACATACACCCATACAGGTAGCGTGGAGGTGAACTGGTAGGAACTAGCAGGCAAGTAAGTACTGGACCTACGAAGGCCCGATAGCCAGGGCTCCGAGAATGAACAGAATTAGCTGGCCAGGTACTAAGGTACCTAGGTACACTTGGGAGCAGTGTCAGCATACTTAGGGACCTCCGAAGGGGCAGTTACTCAGCTAGGCTAGGTAACTGGAAAAAGGTCAGAAGTGTCTATCTCCAGCAACGGAATAGACAAGGTAACAGGAAAAAGTCATCTTGTCCACCGGACACGGTTACCCTACTCTCAGGACCAGGTTACCCTGCCATGGAACTTGGGTTACCCTGCCCAAAGTCCTGAGTCACCCTACCTCTCAACACGAAGTCCCTCTAGGAGTTCGGGAAAAATGACCAGAATATTGGTCATGTGAAGAAATGTATAATACCCGAATATCGGGTTCTGGGAAATGCTATTGGGTGAGCTAGGCAGCTTTGAAGAAGCTGCAAATTGGAGACATTATTCCTATGATACCCCTCCGGTCCTGCCTTGAGGCCCGGACGTCATGGGCAAACGGTTGCATAGTTGTGTGCAGTCTAGCATAGTGGAATCTTTGGAGACCTGCTTCCAACACCGTATATGTCGCTGCCATCCGGTCGACCATAGGCTGTTCACAGGATATACAAGGGGGCATAGGGTGGAAGGGGGAGTACCTCCTCCAAGTTGTTTGGAGTAAAATGGACCAACACTGACAGAGTTAACGGGAGTTACCTGTGGGGGTCCTGTAGGTAATCCCAGGTGGTGCCGGGGTGACCGTGAGAGTTTTACACCTACCAAGTCCGAAAGTGTCCCCAATACTATAGGGTCTGAAAGGGAAGTGTAGAGACACTAAAACTATGATTCCTACTACAGGTAAGGTGGATCCGAGTTAGTGGTCATAGGTAGCACCCCTTGGATCACTCCCGGACCACCCTATTCTGGGGAACACACGGGAAGTCCCAGAAGTCGTAAATAGTAGATAGATAAATCGCTCATGGTAGCTTCTAGGGCCAAGTAGAGATCAATGCATATCAGAAGGGTGTCATAGATAGTCTAGTTCATCCGGTGTCTTGACTGTTAGCTACTAGCAAGATGCCAATGCGAAGAGGTTTTCACTCCGGTGGGCAAAATGGAAATGCACCGTAGAAACGATAACCACATAAGGTGAATGCCCACTAGGGCATGTCAACACATGCATCCCCAAAGGGTGTACTAGGAGATGTGTCGGACCACCCTTAATGGCGAAGGGTATGTTCGAACAGTTGGAGCAAACTGATAGGGGAGTTTCTGGCATAAGATCAAACTACCTGAAAGTCCATGCGGGACCCCCCTACTCCAACAATCAATCTTCTCGTGACCTCATTTGAGTGAAGCATCAGGCTTAACGATATTAAGTTTTACTGCTTACTTTACTCTTATATCTGTGTGAACTTTTGGTGATAAGTTTGAAGTTGTTTGGTGCGTTTGTAACCTTGGGATCAATCTTCCCAGGGGTGACTCCATTACAAGTTTATACATAAATGTTGGAGTAAAGCAAATAGTAAAACTTAATATTGTGAAGCCAAATGCTTTACTCAATTAAGGTCTTGAGAGGATGTTGATTCTGTTGGAGTAGGATAGTTCTTGTATAGATTTAAGTAGACAGAATTTATTCCAGAAACTCTCCCCTCAGTTTACTCTAATCCTTCACACACTTTCTTCTCTACTAAAAGTTGTTCAGCTCTTCTCTCACATCCCTGTGGGCATGTGTATATTCACACACTCTAGGGGGTGATCTCCTTATGCTATTCAGTTTCTGTGACACATCTCTATTATGCCTGCTAGACTGAAAACTTCTTCATGTTGGTGTCTTGCTAGTAGCTAACCATCAAGTCACTTAGGAGAGTCTAATATTTGTAAATACCTTCTCATGCATACTTCATCCATACAAGTCCCTGTTAGCTCCTGTAGTCAATATATTCTATTTACCTCTATCGAGTCAAGGGCCTATAGAGACTCTCAGCAAATCTGAGATTCCAGTACTATATATGGTTTTATGTAACAAATATTGCAGACATGTTTCTCAAACTTCCTGAAAGACTTTAAGGTATAAGGTTGGGTAACTCAGAGTTCTAGGCAGGGCAACCCAAGTCCCAGGACAGAGTAACCGGACTCTCAAGAGAGGGTAATCTTACTCAGATATCAAGGTAACTTTATCATATTACCTGGTCTACTCTTTTGGTAGAGTTAGTTACTGGTACAGTTTCCTCAGTTACCTGGTCTAGGCAGGTAACTTGCCTTCTTAAGATCCCTAAGTATGCTGATATTACCCATATCCATATACTAGATATTGAAATATCTAAGTACTGAACTGTTTACAGTAGAACTCTGACCATTAGGTACTATTAAGACAAGTAGTCATTTCTCTACTTATTCCTTCCAGTTGACCTCTTGGTCATCTGTAAACTATAGATTAAGGTTGCTATAACTCATGTATGCTGAGTCATTACACCAGTCTCCCACCTGAAAGTGCAGAGCAGACAGCTATTCTCAATCAGAATACTTCTGTTAACAATTTTAGGCATAAGAGATCTTTAAATAGAGGTGTTGATGTATTTCTCACATACATTGAATAAACTCTACAGCTTTCAGTTCTTCCTAATATAGTATAGGAGTATCCAGAAAGTCTATGCAGGGATTACAGGTGCAGTTAGCTAAGAAGGGTGAAAGGCCAGGAGAGTCAGAGGCATGGTTATTACATGCAAACTCGGTTAGAGAGAACAAAAGTGACCAGTCATCCTATTGATAGCATATGTAGGCAAGTGGGTATTATTCCATGATGCTATTTACCCATTCTATCTGACCATCAGTTAGGGGATTGAGTGCAGTTGAAAGCTTGAGGAATATCGGGAGTTGTTTACAAGCTATTACCCAGAATTTGTAGTTAAATTAGGTACTACAATCCAAGACGAAGGTATTTCCAGATATGACTGAGATACAGTTTGGCTAGTATGGGGTATTAATAGTAGTCTGACAGGCAATTAGATGACACATTTTGGTTAGTCTGTATCACAAATGGTGATGGGAGTAAAAGATTGGTTATGTCATAGAAGACTTAGAACAGGATCCTAGGAGAGCTTGGTTAGGCTTATGGGTAAGGCAGATCTGTTAGGTTTTCACACAATAACTTACAGTTGAGGTTATAGGGTCTCACACGACTCACAGTTGTGAGTGGTTGATATCTTATAATTGGTTGACATGTTTGAACAACTCGTAGTTCCAAGTTATATGATATAAGGCCTTTTGCACATGACCCAGTTAGCGAGTCATATGTCATGGCCACCTGGGAGGAGTCCGACAGCATTGGAGTGTTGGTTGCACATATAGAGATCTAGGTTACGAGGATTGTATTGTAATAGGAAGGGTTGCTTAGCCAAGATCTCACATAGTAGAACCTCGTAGAAACTGAGAGAATATCATGGCTGCATAGGAGGAAGTGGTTAGAAGTGTTGGGATTTGTCAGTGGAGGATTTTCCTTTATTAGATAAAAGGGTATGCTCTTCTGAGATTTACTTTCTTTACGCAACCTGGTAATTTCCTATCTATACCTGTACTTCAGAATTACATCTTTGTTTCTTCTTCTTATCACCGGAACCCATGAACTGTAACCCTAAACTTTGAGACCCTGTTCTTAACCCCCCTGAAGCCTTGATACAAACATGTTATTGTTTGTATACCTGTACCCTTTTCTTGTTCAGTCTACTGTGATGTATAGTGCTAAGCAGCCTTAAGGTGTACTAAGGCCATTGCATTGTGAAATGCCTTTATATAGTGTGGGTCTAGGGTTGTAAGCTAGAACAATAGCATTCAATAATTTTTACTCAAATTATTTAACCCTCTGAGTTACTGTAAGGTTATTAAGTAGGAGAAACAATTTTTTTCTTCTTCTTGAAATATATCATAACCACTGTTTTTTACACTAGTTAATCCAGTTTACAATTTGTTTTTCTCACCTTTTTACCTCTGTTTCATGAATTTAACTAATAAAGATATTATTCAAGAAATCTCAACACTAGCAGTTATGGTGAATTGGAATACACAAAGAAGTTGGACAAGGAGAGAGAGAATTGAGCAATCTAGACAGATAGTAGATGTGAGTTAAAAGCAATTCCTATTCAATATACTTTGGAAGGAGAATGTAGTTTCTAATTTGGTTATGATATTTGGCTTTAGTTAGAATAATGAATAACTGAAAGAACTCCAGATACTATCAAAGATAGCTACTGCAAATAGTCTATATATATACTAATATCATGAACACCAAAAAGCTCAAACTGAACAGGCAATTCAAGCAAGTAGTCTCAGAAGAACCACAGCTCTAGAGGTAGTGAAGAACATAGTTGAAGATGAAGTGAGATCAATAGTAGCAGAGGTATTAGATACCTACTATCTCAAATGGCCCTGTCGACAACACTCTCAAGTACAAGCTTGCAGAAAGTGACTTGCAATTCTTGACAAATCTATACGAGATATGGCAAAACTAGTATCTTCTTGTAAGACCTGGGAAAAGAGAGTACCAGTTGGCTAGCACTTTAAATGACACTATCCGGTCTATCTTTTTCTAAGGCTTCAGGTATAGAATAAACATAAAATGCTAGAGCAGTAGCTTGTACTAGTTGGTGGAAGACCAGTTCTTGAGTCGTGAAAGTGCCTAGTACAGAGAGTTGCCGATGGTGGTGGTTGGGGAAGAAAAGCAAGAGAAAATATTATGCAATATGAGGTCAAGTGGGTAACTCAGAGGAAAATACCCAAACGAGATGGTAGTAGACATTGCAAGATTGCAAGTCTATTACAAGATCCTGATGCATTACTAGCTGTAAGACAGCATATTCAGCTGGTTGTTGAAAGTAAGTCGAAGCAAATTCATTTTAATTTTAATATTACATATTGTATAAGTATTTTAATAATATAATAACTTTATTACTAGGACTTAACTCAAGAAATTTGGCACAAGCAGTAGCAACATATTGGAGAAGTTGAAATAAATACTGTGAAATTTCGAATCACTCCAGTGTAATGACCAAGCATACATGAGCTATGGCAGCCTGAACCTACACCTATACAGACAGCCATGGGGCGGACTGGTAGGAACTGGTGGGCAAGTAAGTGCTTGACCGCAGGGAGACCCAAAGGCCAGGGCTCCGTCATGAACAGAAATAGTTGGCAAGGTACTTAGGTACATGTCTACATCCAGGAACGATGTCAGCATACTTAGGGACCCCTGAAGGGGGGGTTACTCTGCTAGGCCTGGTAACTGCAGAAAGATAAAAGTGTCTATCTTTAGCAATAGAATAGACAGGGTAATAGGGTAAAGTTACCCTGTCCACCAGACATGGTTACCCTACTCTCAGTATCAGGTTACCCTGTCTAAAGTCCTGAGTTACCCTACCTTTCAATACGAAGTGTCTTGGGGAGTTTGGGAAAAATGACTGCAATGTTTGTCATGTGAAGCCAGCTATAATACTGGACTCTGGGGTTTCAGGAGATGCTATTGGGCGAGCTATGCAGCTCTGAAGAAGCTGTAAATTGGAGACATTATTCCTATCATGCCCCTCCGGCCCCGTCTTGAGGCCCAGACGTCATGGGCAAATGGTTGTGTAGTTGTGGGCAGTCTAGCAAAAGGGAATCTTTGGAGACCTGCTAGCAACACTGTATGTGTTGCTGCCATCCAGTTGACCATAAGCTGTTCACATGACATATAAGGGGGCATAGGGTGGAAGGTGGAGTACCTCCTCCAAGTTGTTTGGAGTAAAACAGACTGAAACTTGGAGAGTTAATGGGAGTTAATTGTGGGCGTCCTGAAGGTAGTCCTGGGTGGTGGCGGAGTGACTGGGAGAGTTTTACACCTACCGAGCCCGAATGTATCCTCAATGCCACAGGCTCTGGAAGGGAAGTGCAGAGACACTAAATGCATGATTCCTACCACAGGTAAAGTAAATCCAAGATCATGGTCATGGGTAGTACCCATTGGAGCACTACAGGACTACTGTATCTTGTGGAAGACATCGGAAGTCTGAGAGTCGTAAATAGTAGATAGATAAACCGCTCATGGTAGCTTCCAGGGTTATGTAGAAATCAATGCATATGGGAAGAGTGTTATAGATAGTCTAGTTCATCAGGTGTCCTAACTGTTAGCCACTGGCAAGGCACCGATGTGTAGAGGTTTTCACGCCGGTAGGCAAAATGGAGATGTGCTACAGAAACAATAACTGCATAAGGTGAACGCAGAATAGAATGTGTCAACACATGCATGCCCAAAGCGTATGCCAGGAGACATGTCTGACCACCCTTAGCAGAGAAGAGTGTGCTCAGATAGTTGGAGTAAACTGATTGGGGAGTTTCTGGTATAAGATAAAACAACTTGAAAGTCTATGCGAGAACTCGCCTACTCCCACAATCAATCCTCTCGAGATCTTAATTGACAGAAGCATCAGGCTTAATGATATTAAGTTTTACCATTTACTTTACTCTTACATTTGTGTGAACTTTGGGCAATAAGTTTGAAGTTGTTTGGTGCAATCGCAACCTTGGGATCCATCATTCTAGGGGTGCTCCTGTTACATCCAGTCGCAATATAGACTGACAAATTGAGAAACTGATTGTATTATCTACAGCAGCATGATGGCTCAATAAATTAGAATTTAAATATAAAGAGTACTAAAAAGGAGTATATAAGGATGGACATGAAGGACCAGATGTAAAGAAATACTATAATGAGTTATTTCTTCCAAGAATGAAATCATTCAAGAATCAGTTCATGAAGTGGGATGAGAACTTAAATATAATTTCAAACCCAGAGCACCAATCTGGAGAGGTCCAGCCACTCATACTTGTAACTCAAGATGAATGCACATTCAACTCAAATAATAGACCACATTTTGTCTGAGTACATAATAAAAATTAACCACTATGCAAAAAAGGTTGAGGCTAAGGCCTCTATATATCTGACTTTCTAACTCCAATTGGAAGACTTGGGGATAGAGATGCAGCTGTTATACTAAAGTATAGAGATAATATCTGGTGGAACAGCAATCATCTGCTTGATCAAATTCTTAATAAGGCTATTTCTGCCTTTGAGGCGCAGTTTCCTAGTTGTCAAGCTCTCTTGGCATTTGAAAATTCTTGAAACCACCTCAAGTATACAAAGGTTGTCTTGTGCATACTAAAGATAAACTTGGATCCAGGTGGAAAGAATGTTTCAGCTATACATGATACATATGTGGAAGATGATAACTATTTAGAGGGTGGATATATACAGCATATGACATTTCCAGCTGGTACTTCAAATGGCTTAGGGGTTATTCTTATCGAACACGGTTTATGGCATGATAATAACCTACCCTTTAGTGCACAATGTTCTATCCAATCAAGATCTAGCAAGAGTATAAAACCCAATCACTATTATCTATTTAGAGGAAACTGTTGTGCATGTGCACTTCTTGCAGCACAGCCTGATTTTAAAAACCAAAAGAGTTAAACTAAAGATGCTATCATATCTGCAGGACGTGATATTAGCCTCTACCCTGCTTTTCAATGCAAGATTAAGTTTATTGAATATGACTAGGGTACTGCAAAGGCATATATGAGAAAGAACTACACCTATGATTTTGAAGGACTACAATGCTTGGTACCAGAAGTATTAGCTCACATATCCAATAAGACAATCTGGAAATTTTGGGCAAAGACAGAAAGGATCATAGAAGTGTATCATAATAGGATAGTTTATGGTTTAGCAGAATACAAGGGGCTAATAAGCCAAAAATACAAGTTACATAGATGTGTAAATAATTCAACTCTTGTTTAGAGGGGGGATTTAATACTTTTTACAGGTTGTATAACTAATAGTTTATATAGTAATTGGGATACTTTATCATAGAAAGTAATGGTTTAATAGGATATAAAGATAAATAGAGGTTATCCATCCCCCAAGTCAGAAATTGAAAGTTGTAGAATGCTATTGTTCTAGCCTACAATCCTAGACCTATACTAGATAAAGGCATTTCATAATGCAACAGCCTTGGTATACCTTAAGAATGCTTTGCACCATACCTTGAACTATCTGTTATTGACCCTACACAGATCCAGCCCATTAGACAATGTTGTATTTACAAGGATACAACTCATACTACACCGTGTTGCCATCAATCAAAATTCTCTCTAAGCTCTTCACCAATCTGAATTGGACTACCAGCCTATATAACAAATAGTTAGGCAACCTAACCTATGGCCAGAAACACAACTATCTTACCCATATTTGTGACAATCTTCTCCAGACCATAAACCTGCCTGCATACGCTGAGTCCCTCACTAATGAACGACTACAACAACAACTACATACCTGAATGGAGGAGCTTCAGACCTTCAGCCTCAAAGGCTAAGACCTTGAGGCCTGCCTGACTACCACCAAATAGGACCTGGTGTAGGCAAATATCATGGTCACCTTGCACAACAATATTTTTGCCAATACTCCTGTAGGTCCTGCTGCACTACTGCACAGTTGCAAGAAGGCTTCGATTCAGAACCCAGAGAAGTTTGACGGTACCATAGACAAATACCGCCTCTTTGCCACCCAACTCTATAGGAAATGCTGCAGGAAGTACCACTGGTTTGACAGTGTACAATACCGTTTAGCACATACTATCAGCCTCCTCACACAGTCTACCTTCCTGCAGGTACAACCCAATGTTACTGCCAAGGACATCAACCATGCTGACACCAAGGTCCTATTGGCAGAACTAGAACGAGTGTTAGGAGACCTCAACTCTGTAGCCACAGTAGAATGAGAAATAAAGGATGTTACCTAACAGAATTGTATGTTTGTGAAGTACCTTGTGGATGTCCAGCACCTGGCTGATAACACCAACTGGAACGATATGGGTAAGTGGGGTGCACTATACCGAGACCTTAGATAGGAGCTAAAGGACCCCTGCCCACTATTCCCGACTCTTCAGAGACTCTGACAGCTTACGCGAACTTGTTAAAAAAGGATGGACAACAACTTCAGAGTCAGCGTTGTGAATAAAAAGGGCTCCTCCTCCTCCCAGGGTACCCCTACTGGCACTCAACCTTGCTCTATGACTCCTGCTCCTCCTGCTACTACTGCTACTGGTACGGGCTCAGGCCCCATGGACCTTTCCATAGAACGATGAACCCTGACCAATGTATAGTAGGGTGACAGGATGAGAAGTAGACTATGCCCATATTGTGGAGGTCATGGATGTATAGCTACAAAGTGCCTAAACAAGAGACTCTGCCATATGCAGGCTGCCACCAGCTTGTGTTCTGACCCTCCCATGGCCCCGGAGGGCACCCATCCAGAATCTAAGCAGTTGGAAAACTAGTCATCCTATCAGCAGAATATAGTACTGACATGAGACATGTTAAGTCTTTTCCTTATTTATTTACATCTAGTTTGACTTTGAATCAAATGGAAAAGAGAATCAAAGATAACCACTTGGTGATCGCCTGTGATATCATAGACAACTGAAATGTAATATGTTTCTATGCTATTATTGACCCTGGAGAAACTAGATCTGCATTCATGGATAGAGACTTGGCTTGCCACCACCAACTCCCCTTGTTTGAGTTTAAAGAAACTATACCATTGCCTGTAATAAACAGAAGACCAATTAACTTCAGCACTATTATACATCTAACCCAGATAGAGCTAAAGCTTAATGACCACCTAGAAGCCCTGCTAGCTATCATCACCAAACTAGTTGGGTACACCTTGACCCTTAGTATCCCTTGGTTAAAACAACGTGATGTAACAATCTGCTTCGCTAGCAACACTATTACGTTTGAATCTGACTATTGTCTGGAAAACTATACCCCCAATATGACCAGTATCTAAGAGTTGGAAGAGGAGATCCCCCACTTTCGTAACTTCTATGTCACTGTACGAGCCCTCGGCCACAAGGTACTTGAAGAACAAAAAGTCTGAGATATTGTTCCACTGGAATACCATGACTTTATACCCCAGTTCTGGAAAAGGAACACAATCAATTACCTTTACACCAACCAGATGACTATGTTATTGCCCTACTACCACTATTTAAACCTCCTTTTGAGCTTCCGTACAACCTGTCCCCACCAGAGCTGGAAGCACTGTAAGTTTGGCTCAATGAGAATCTCCAATAGGACTTCATCTAGCCCTCCACCTGGCTGGCAGCTTCTCCCATCCTGTTCATCAAGAAGAAGGATGGATTATTATGATTGTGAGTGGACTATTGGGCCCTGAACAATGGAATGATTAAGGACAGTGGCCCCTTACCCCTACTAACTAAAATATTCATGCAAATCTCAAGGGCCAAGAGCTTTACCAAGCTGGATATCTGAGTAGCATATAATCTGATATATATATAGAAAGGGGAAGAGTGGAGGACCACCTTCCAGACCCGATATGGCTTGTACAAGTCCAAGGTTATGCCATTTGTCCTTACCAATGCTCCTGCCACCTTTCAGGTATACATCAATAAGGACCTGGGCTCAGGCTTGGACTACTTCTCTACTACCTATTTGGATGACATCCTTGTTTACAATGAGACTGAAGAGGAACAAGTAGAATGTGCCCACTGGGTTCTGCAAGGCCTAGCAGATACCATATGAGAAGTTAAGCCCCAAAAGTGTAAGTTCCATGTGGGCCAAGTCGAGCATCTTAGATTTACTATCACTACTCCAGAAATACACATGGACAACACCAAGGTAGAAACCATTATTGCCTAGCCTACACCAGAGTGCATACAGGGTATATGTGCTTTCTTGGAGTTTGGAAACTTCTATCATCAATTCATCAATATCTATTCCCATCTTGCCTGACCTCTTTCAGCCCTTACAAAATAGAAGCAACTGTTTGTCTAGACCCTTCAATATTAGCAGGCCTTGGAGGCACTCGAAATGGTCTTTACCACCATCCTGGTCCTCGCCCATTTCGATTTCCTTGAGGTTGTGATTAATGAAACAGATGTCTCAGACTTTGTATTAGTAGGCGTGATGTTACAACGTAATGAGAAGGGAATGCTCTACCCTGTAGCCATCTATTGTCGTAAGCATAGACTGATCGAGTGTAACTATAATATCTATGACAAGGAACTCATAGCTATAGTTGTAACGACCCAGCATACGTGAGCTATGGCAGCCGGAACCTACACCCATACAGGTAGCTCGGAGGCGAACTGGTAGGAACCGGCAGGCAAGTGAGTACTTGACCTACGGAGACCCGATGGCCCGGGCTCCGAGATGAGCAGACTTAGTAGACAAGTATTTAGGTACATGGCTACGCCCAAGATTGGTGTCAGCGTACTTAGGGACCTATGAAGGGCCAATACACAGCTAGGCTGGGTAACTAGAGAAAGGCCGAGTGTGTCTATCCCCGGAAGTGGAATAGACAGGGTAACAGGAGAAAATCCACTTGTCCACCGGACAAGATTACCCTACCCTCAGAACAGGGTTACCCTGCCTTGAGGCTTGGATTACCCTGTTCAAGGGCCTGAGTTACCCTACCTCCCAATACGAAGTCCCTCGGGGAGTTTGGGAAAAATGACTGGAATGTTTGTCATACGAAACCATACATAATACTGGAATCTGGGGTTCCGGGAGATGCTATGGGGCGAGCTACGCAGCTACGAAGAAGCTGTAAATTGAAGACATTATTCCTATCATGCCCCTCCGGCCCCGCCTTGAGGCCCGGACATCATGGGCAAACGGTTGTGTAGTTGTGTGCAGTCTAGCAAAGGAGGATCTTTGGAGACCCGCTTGCAACACCGTATACGTTGCTGCCGTCCGGTCGACCGTAAGCTGTTCGCAGGATATATAAGGGGGCATAGGGTGGAAGGTGGAGTACCTCCTCCAAGTTGTTCGGAGTAAATCGGACCAAAACTGACGGAGTTAATGGGAGTTAACCGTGGGGGTCCCGAAGGTAGTCCCGGGTGGTGCCGGGACGACTGGGAACGTTTTGCACCTACCACGCCCAAGGGTGTCCCCAATGCCATAGGCTCTGAGAGGGAAGTGCAGAGACACTAAAAGCATGATTCCTACCGCAGGTAAGGTGTATCCGAGGTAGTGGTCATGGGTAGCGCCCATTGGATCACTCCTGGACCACCGTACCCTGCGGAAGACACCGGAAGCCCGAGACTCGTAAATAGTAGATAAATAAACCGCTCACGGTAGCTTCCGGCGTCAAGAAGAAATCAACGCGCATGGGAAGGGTGTTATAGATAGTCTAGTTCAGCAAGGGGTCTTGACAGTTAGCCACTGGCAAGTCCCCGATGCGCAGAGGTTTTCACTCCGGCGGGCAGAATGGAAATGCGCCGCAGAAACGATATGCACATATGGTGAACGCCGACTAGAGCTGGTCGACACATACATGCCCGAAGGGGGTGTCAGTAGACGTGTCGGACCGCCCTTAGCGGAGAAGGGTGTGCTCGAATAGTTGGAGTAAACTGATGGGGGAGTTTCTGGCATAAGATAAAACTACCTGAAAGTCTATGCGAGAACTCTCCTACTCCAACAATCAATCCTCTCGAGACCTTAATTGAGTGAAGCGTCAGGCTTAATGATATTAAGTTTTACCGTCTACTTTACTCTTACATTTGTGTGAACTTTTGGCGATAAGTTTGAAGTTGTTTGGTGCGGTCGCAACCTTGGGATCCATCTTCCTAGGGGTGCCCCCGTTACAATAGTCAGCACTTTCAAGAAATGGAGATACTACCTGATTGGCTATAAGGTTATGGTCTTCATGGACCATTCCAGCCTGAAACACTTCACTACCAAGGAACTCTTGAACTGTAGACAAGCCTGGTTGTTAGAGTTCCTTACCCAATTTGACTATGATATCGAATATTGGCCAGAAAAGTGCAATGGAAAAGAGGACGCTTTGACTCAAAGGCAAGGGCCAATGGAGGAAGAGGAAGAGCAGTGAAGAGAACATCAGATACAGATGATGTTAAAGCCTCAGAATCTGGCTTTGTTGGCGAACATCATGATTCCCATGTGAGCATCTCCCCTGGAAGATCTTTGGCAGGATGCATATAATGCTGACGTGACCACAACACAGATCCTGAAGGCACTGGACGAAGGCAACTACCATACCTGTCCCATCTCCTGTGGGGAATGCTGGAGAGATGAGAACCGGCTGCTATTCTATGGCTGCCTATATATTAGGGAAAATAAATTCTGCATTAGATGTATCTGCCTTGTGTCCAGATATGGGTTCTGCAGAGACTACATCCTGTGCATCCTATACATCCTGTCCCTAGGTGCCAGAGTGGGTCGCATCTAGTACCTAGGTACTAGAGCAGATTGCATTCTGTGCATCAAGTCCCTAGGTGCTAGAGCTGGTTGCATCTGGTACCTAGGTGCTAAAGCAGGTTGTGTCCTGCGCGTCCTATCTCTAGATGCCAGAGTGGGTTGTACCTAGTGTCTAGGTACTAGAGCAGATTGTATCCTATAAGTCCAGAACCTGGGTGCCCAATCTCTTTGCATCATGACTCTATCTCACGTGAATAGAGAAATCTAGTGATCTTTCCAACTTCTGATTGCTGCCTCCTACTACTCTCTCTACCACCCCCCTTAAGACCCTTTTGCCAAATAGAGTACTTAGTCTCTCCCTGGTATATTACTATAGTACTATCCCTTGCTGTTTTGCCCACAAGACTGGAAACTATACTGGTATCTACACTGACACCCAGCCTAGTGACAGAAGTGGTATTTACTCTACTGATGTTCCCGCGATATGCTAAGTTTAACACCAGATACGTCCTGTATCTTGTAGGCACAGTGGCAGATACTCATCGCTCTAGGCCTACTCGACACCAGCTTTCCAATAGCATAAAGGACATGTATTCTATATCAATATCCATAGAGTTACAGCCTATTATACAGATAGTATTTGCTTTAGTGAGGTGCTAACTTTGATGCCAGATTCCTGGAGTATCCCTTGAGCACAGTAGCTGATACATGACTTCCTAGACCTACTCGATGCTAACCTTCCAACAGTGGAAAGAACATCTACCGAATGTTAATACCCATGGAGTTACAGCCTGTTATGAAGATAGTGTTTACTTTAACAAAGTGCTGAGTTTGACATCGGATTCCAGAGGCGTCCCTTAGGTGCAGTAGCCGATACTCGACACTCGGGACCTACTTGACGCCAGCTTTCTAACGGTGAAAAGAACACCTACCCAATATCAATATCAGTAGAGCTACAGCCTGTTATGCAGATAGTATTTACCTCAGCAAAGTGCTAACTTTGACACCAGATTCTTTGGGTGTTCCTTAAGTGCAGCAGCTGATACTTCATGCTCTAGACCTACTCGATGCTAGCCTTCCAACGGTGTAAAGAACGTCTACCCAATACCAATATCCATGGAGCTACAGTCTGTTATGAATATAGTGTTTTCCCTAGTAAAGTCTAGTGAAGTGCTGACTTTGATTCCAGACCCCTCAGGTGTCCTTTGGCTGCAGTGGCCGATACTTGGTACTCCAGTGCTACCTGACGCCTGATATTGAACGATATAAAGAATGTCCCACTGATACTAATATCCATCGAGTTATCATATGTTATAAAAGTGGTCTATTGCTGGTGAGGTTCTAGCTATGCAGTGATTTTGAAACTAGATATATCAGGCGTCCCGTATATATAGTAGCCCATAGTTGACTCCCTAGTTCTACTAGATGCCAGCCATTGGAGGGTGTATGGAATGTCCCCCTGACACCAACATCCATCGAGTTGCAGGCTATTATAAAAGTGGTCTTTTGCACATGATCTTCTGGCTATGTACTGGGTTTGCTGCCAAATACAGCGGGCGTCCCTTATACACTGTGGCCCACACTCGGTACTCTAGTTCTACCCGATGCCAGCTATCGAACGGTATAAAGATCATCCCACTGACACCAACATCCATCGGGTTACAGCCTGTTACGAAAGTGGCCTATTGCTGATAAGGTTCTGGCTATGTGCTGAATTTGATGCCAGGTACATTGGGCATCCCTTGCACATAGTGGCACATACTTGGCATTCTAGATCTACTCAACACCAGCTATCGAATCATGTACTGAACGTCCCCCTAATGCTATTATCTATTGGCCTACAGCCTGGTATGAAAGTAGTATTTGCTGGCAAGGTTCTGACCATATGTCTATATCTTTATATGTTTACTGTATCTAGTATAATAAACCTATAATAAACTATACTATATTGTGCACAGTTAACTGTGACCTAGATCACAGTAGTACTGTGTCTTGAAAACTAGGAATGTATTTATTGTATCCTGAGCTGTAGTGTAGTATTCAGTTGTATCTAGAGTTGTAGTATGGTATTTGGTTACATTCTGAGCTCTTGTATGGTATTCGGTTGTATCCTGAGACTTGGTCTAATGTGCTATTATATTCTGAGTTGTGGTATGATCTGCTATTGCATTCTGAGTTGCGATTTGCATCTTCTGCATACCATATGTCAGATGT
The DNA here is from genome assembly GCA_003182015.1 of Tuber magnatum. Taxonomy (NCBI): domain Eukaryota; kingdom Fungi; phylum Ascomycota; class Pezizomycetes; order Pezizales; family Tuberaceae; genus Tuber; species Tuber magnatum. Next base: position 89,757 of record PYWC01000090.1, on the reverse strand, counting down.
ACAGGATGCACAAAATGTAAGCTGTTTTTTTTGGTGATGTCTGTCCCCCTCCATGAAGTATTGCGACTGCGAATAATCTAAGAAATCTATGACCACTATGCTGCAGGGCATCCTGGTAGAGCCAAAACTGAGAAATTGGTTTCCAGTTGTGTTTACTGGCCTGGTATGCATTGAGATGTAGCTTGTTGCATGAAGAACTATAATGCATGCCAACAGAGCCACATGTCATGCCATACCTCATGCAGCATACTGCGTCCTCTCTAAGGTCCCAACAAGTTTTAGAAACATAACTTCATTGATTTCTTTACCAGCCAACCATGGAGTGAGGGCAATGATGCCATCCTGGTTGTCGTGGAGGGATTAATCAAAATGTGCTGCTTGATCCACTCCCGGACAACCATTGTTGCTCCCACATTGGCCGCATTGTACCTCAATCATGTATGCAAGTACTATGGTCTTCCCGCCACTATCACCTTGGACTGTGGCCCTTAGTTTACCTCAGAGTTCTGGCAAGTAGTCTGTGATTGCCTGCAGGTGTCCTGAAAGTTCTCAACCGCATTATATTCCCAGACTGAGGGGCAGACCAAAGGAATAAATGCTATCATGGAACAATACCTACACACTTACGTCAACTGTAAACATGAAAAATGGTTCCTTTAACTTCCCATGGTGGAATTCGTGGCCAACAACTATGCCTCCAAGTCTATGGGCCCATTTCCACTCTTTGCCAACTATAGTTGCAACCCCTGGATAGACTTTCTACATATTTCAGAGGAACCTCAAGAGATATCAGAGGCCAGAGAATTCCCTCAGCACCTGAGGGACATCTACAACCAACTCTTTTCTGAGATTACCTAGGACCAGAATTGTCAACAGTAGTACGCCGATGGAGGATGCCTACCAGCCCCCAACTTCAGAGTAGAAGACAAAGTATAGCATAATGCAAGGAATATCCGAACCTGCTAACCCTCCCAGAAACTGGATAACAAGCAACTGGGCCCCTACCCAGTCACTACTCAAATAGGCACTTATGTCTACTATCTTAATCTCCCTGCTTAGATGAGGATACACAACATGTTTCATGTTTTCTTACTTGAACTTGCTGATGACAACCCCTTTCCATAACAGATTGTGCCACCTCTGCCACCAGTGGAAGTTGACAGAGAGGAAGAATGGTAGGTGGAAGGTGTTAAGGCTACTAAAGTAGTTCCAAGATGGCTGAGATACCTGATTAGATGAAGAAGATGCAAGGAAGCTACCTGGGAACTGGCAGAGGCCATCAACAGGCTACTTGCAATTAATGAGTTCCACTGCCACTACCCATATAAGCCAGGTTCCCTTTCTGAATAACGGACATGCACCTTAGAGAGTTTCAGGGCAGCAGAGAGGAGCTAGTATTATGGTGGCCTGGCAGAGGTCCAATGGCATTGGGGTCTTGGTTGCATATATGGAGATCTAAGTTGGGACTGTTACATCATGATACAAAGAGTTGCTTAGCCATGGTCTCACATAATGGCACCTTATAGAAACTGATAGAAGATCGTGGCTACATATCAGAAAGCGGTTAGGAGTGTTGGAATTTGTTGCCAAAGGACTTTCCTTTGTTATATAAATACATGTCCCCTATGAGATTTACTTGCTTTACAGAACATGATAATTTCCCGTCTATACCTGTACATCTGAATTATATCTTAGTTTCTTTTTCACATCACCAGAACCTATGAACCCTAACCCTGTTCTTGGAGACCCTGTCCCTTGACTCCCTGAAGCCCCGATCTAAATATGTCATTGTTTGTATACCTGTACTCTTCCCTCATCCAGTCTACCATGGTGTGCCTTAGACTATCTGTCTTTGACCCTATATGGACCATGCCCCTTACCCTTGGTGTTGTCCATGCAGATCTCTTGGGTAGTGATAATGGACCTGAGGTACTCAACTTGGCTTATGTAGAACCCACACTTCTGTGGCTTAACCTCTAACTTGGTGTTGGTTAGGGCTTTTAGGACCAAGTGGATATATTTGACATGCTCTTTTTCAGTCTCATAGTAGATAAGATTGTTGTCCAGATAAATGGTACAGAAGCAGTCTAGGCTGGGGCACAGGGCCTTGTTCATACATGCTGGAAAGGTGGCAGGTACATTCATGAGTCCAAATGGTATAACCTTGGATTCGTACAGGCCATAACATGTTCGCAAGAGTGTTTTCTACTCTTCCTCTTTCATTATATGTATCAGGTTGTATACTGCTCGGATATTCAGCTTGGTGAAGATCTTGGCCTATGAGATTTGCACAAAGGTTTCCATCAGGATGGGTAGTGGTCCACCATCCTTAATCATTGCATTGTTTGGTATCTAACAATCTACACACAGTTGCAACAAGCTATCCTTCCTCTTGAAGAATAGAATGGGAGAAGCTGCCAGCAAGATGGAGGGTTGGATGAAGTTCTTCTTCATATTTTCATTGAGCCAATCTCACAAGGTCCTAAGATCTGGGGGGGACAGGTTGTATGGCAGCCTAAAAAAGAGTTTAAACTCTGGCAACAGGGGAATAGTGTGGTTATCAGGCCAGTGTAGGGGCAACTGATTCTGTTCTTTTTCCAAGAATAGGGATATAAAGTTGTGGCATTCTGGCAGGAGAATGTTCCTGACTTCTTATTCCTTGAGTACCTTATGGCCTAGGGCCCACTCGATGGCATAGGCGTTGAGAAAATAAGGGATGTCTTTCACTCCTCGGATATCCGTTACATCGGAGGTGCAGTTTGGGAGAGAGTAGTCAGATTTGAAAGTGATGGAATTGTGGGCAAACCGGATTGTTATATTATATTATTTTAACCAAGGGATATCCAGGGTCAAGAGGTATTACCTAGTTTGGTGAGGAAGGCCAGTATTGCTTCTAGGTGGTTATTGATCTTCAGTTCTATCTGGATCAGTTAGGTAATTGCATGAGAGCTGATTGCTCTTCTGTCTATTACTGCTAGTTAGATGGTTTCTTTGAGTTTGAATAATGGGAGGTAATTGTAGTGAGTCAAGTCTTTATCCATAAATACATATCCAGTTGCTACGCAGTCAATGAGGATGTAGGAACTGATTACGATTTGGTTATCTATAATATCATAGGCGATCACTAAGTGGTTATCTGCAATTCTATTTTCTATTTGATCTAAAGACAAACTAGACATCGATAAATAAGGAAAAGACTTAACATGTCCCATGTCAGTACCATATTCGGCATATGGGATAACTAGTTTTCCAACCGCTAAGACTGAGACTAAGGGTGGGTACCCTGTGGGACCATGAGAAGGTTAAAGGTTTAGGTACTGATGGCTTGCATTTGGCGGAGTCTCTTGTTTAGGCATTGCCTAGCTATATATCTATAGTCTCTACAGTAGAGGCATAGGCCTCTCCTTATCCTGTTGTCTCTCTGGGCATCAGTCAAGATTTGCTCTCCTGAGAAGAGGTCTATAGGGCCAAAAGCTATACCAAGAGCAGTAGTGGTTGCAGGAGTGGAGGTGGTAGATCAAGTTTGGATGGTGGTGAGGACACACCAAGTGGAGGAGGAAGAATCCTTCTTGTCGGCTGCATAGGCCAAGATATTGTTGTCCAACTTCTTCAACAAGTTGGCATAGGCAGTCAGGATCTTCGGAGGATCTATGATAGTGGTCAAGATATCTTTTAGTCCTAAGTAGAGACTGCGGTGCAGTGCGCCACACTTAGCAGCATCATTCCAGTTGGTGTTAGTAGCCAGGCATTGGTAGTTGGCCAGGTATTCCATAAATATGCACTTCTTCTGGGCGAGATCCCTTATGTCTCTTTCCACCCTAGTGACTCAGTTGGGATCCCTGAATGCTTGTTCAAGCTCTGCTAACAGGACCTTGGTATCTGCATAATTCATGCCTTTAGTGGTAACATTGGGTTCTACCTACAGGACCATGGACCCAGTTAGGAGGCCTATAGCACCTGGTAAATAGGGTTGTTCACTGTTGAACCAGTAATGATCCCTGCCAAGTTTCATATGGAGTTGAGTAGCAAAGGGGTAGTATTAGTCCATGGTATCATCAAACCTTTTCACATTCAGGATCAAGGCTTTCTTACTACTATCAGATAGTATAGTAGGGCATGCAGGGACATTGGTGAGAGCATTGTCGAGTGAGATAATAGTTGTGTTGACACGTACTAGGTCTCGATCAGTAGTAGCAAGGTGGGCCTTGAGACCTTGGTCTTCAAGGCAGAGAGTCTGAAGTTCCTGCATCAGGGTGTGTAGTTGTGATTGTACCTGTGGGTTGGCAGGGGACTCAGCAGGGGACTTGGCAGGAGGAGGCAGGTTTACAGTCTGGAGGAGGTTGTCTCAGATGTAGGAGAGATAGTTGTATCTCTAGTTATGGGTTGGGTTGCTCAAGTGTTTGTTCAACAGGCCTGTGGTCCAATTCAGGTTGGCGAACAGCCCAGCAGGTACTTTGATTGATCATGACATGGTATGGTGTAGGTTGGATCCTCATAGATGTAACCTTGTATCATGGGTAGAGTCCATATGGGGTCAAGGGCAGATAGTCCAAGTCACACTACAGTAGATAAGACAAGGGACTGGTACAGAGATACAAATAAGAGGTGTTTGTATCCAGGCTTGAGAGGGCAAGGGACAGGGTCTCCAGAGTCAGGGTCAGGGTTCACAGGTTCTGACAATGCCAAGAAGAAATATAGTTGTAATTTCTTAGTACAGGTGCAGGCAGGATATTACCTGGTTGTATAAAGAAAAGTAAATCACCAATGGGTACACCCTTTTATATAATAAGAAAAAATCCGGTACTAACAACTTCTGATACTCCTAACTCTTCTTTCATGTGCAGCCTCAACCTTCTATCAGTTTCCATAAGGTTTTGTTATACGGGAACTCATCTAAGTAACCCCTTCTATCACAAGGCAACCATCCAACCCCCGCTTCTTGTATATGCTATTACACATAAGATGAACTGGCATAGCGTAATGGGCATGTTATGTGATCATTGGCAAAAGGTCAGGTGTTTGACCCCAGGGTCCATTGGAGTATTGGGAGAACAAGTTAATTCCCACCGATATAATGCCAGTACAAAACCCTTATTTACGCCACCACCGAAGGTTGTCGACCAAGAGGTTTTCACTGTGTCTTCAAGAGAAGACTCTCGGCTATCCTAACAGGATCGAATGAATTAATTCAGGCAGTTGGTTGCAGAAATAAACGCATGCCAAGACCTTGCCCCATGAGAGAACGATGCCCAAGAGTAGATCGTTCGTCCATACCCAAGGTGTGATAAGGTAGAGTCAGATTAAGGCCTACCACATGGAAAGTTAATCTTGAGTGCCAAGAGGCCTAAACATTATTGGCGTAATAAGGAAGGAGTACGCCTCCTGCAGGTTGACGCAGATGGATGAGGAATCCCCCTACATTAATAAGTCTGTCATCTGAGCTGATCACTTCGTAGGTAGAGATAGAACCAGTAGCCACTTGCCATGGTGAAAGGGTTTCAGTGACTATGAGTAAAGGGAACACCATGAGATGAGAGACGGGATACCCTCCCGGCAGTTTAAAGAAATCAGAGTCAAGTGGAGTAAAGGTTTTCAGGGCCTACGAAGTTCGCATCAGGATATTTGAGAGGAGTAGATAGGTTGTGAATACCCAGACACGGAATATAAATATCGAGATACCTCGCACACTTTACAGACATCATCAGTAATAGAGAAGAGACCTTATCAATATATTCATTATACGATACCCTTGTTATAACACTTCTATCTTGAAACTTCAAGTGAGCCTTCCTAGCAATCACTTTGTCATGTATTGGCCCTTAGTCCAGACTAGCTTGTTCTTAGAGTTAGCTACCGCTTATCATATATAACCAAAAACCCAATTCCATCTTACTCTAGTCAGGTGCCCATGACAGTAATAATAGAAAATTAGGAATCTAATAAGAGTTGAGTATGGCAATTCAGCCACAAATTGATAGACAAACCAAAAGTGTCAATATTATATTGGAACAATATCTCTATGCTTATATCAACTATTAGTGGAACAACCAGAATAAACTTTTGGCAACAGGGAAGTTTACCTATGGCAATGGAAAGAAGAAAACTGGTAAAAATATACTGTTTGATGCAAACCAAGGACAAAATCCCAAATACAAGACTATAGGTTATTTGACCAGAAATAAGACCACCAATTCAGAAGACAGGGTACCACTTCAGGAAGTATTGCGAACAGACATGGCCATTACGCAACTCTAAGAAAAAGAGAATTATGATCAACCCCAAAGGCCTGATCTAAACTTACAATTAGAAGGCATAGTGTAGTTATTATCATGGAAGATATAAACTATGAGACCATTAAAAAAACTATACTACAAGAAAATCAGACCAGTTAGAATTTGGCAAAAGTAGAGAGCTGTGCTGATCAGCTCAACCTACCATCCCAGATAGCCATACACAAAATATTCCATATCTCATTCCATGAACCTTATACAGACTACATATTCCTCTTACAAAAAAGACTTGCCCTTCAGCCTATCAAAATGGATGCAGAAGATAAATACAAACTCAAAGCAATAATTGACTCTTGTTTATAGTATGGTAAATATGAGTACTATGACAGGTGGACTAGTCATTCTCACAAACATGATAAAGAGTGGTATCCAGCTACCAATTTCACTAATATTAGAGATCTAGTCCTCTCCTTCCACGAGTGCGATCTACAAGAATAAGCAACTGATGATTTGCAATGAGATAGAAGAGAACAGCAGGGTAGCAGTTAAGGACTGAGAAGAATTTAGGAAGAATGCGCAGAGAGCACAAAAAGAAGAACAGGTAAAGGTGGTAGTGAATAACCATATCCAGGAAACATGAATGGTGTGTAGTCGTTAATTTGCAAGTATGTAAAGGAAAGATACAAGAGGTAGCCAATCAAGGCTACAAGAAGAACAGACTCAGAAAGAGACCTGGAATGGGCCCATTGCTGGGAGAAACAAACAAGGGAGGCGTCTAAACTGTACACCCCAACTTGGCCCAAATACTACAAAATTGACTAGCAGAACTGTATGTACAAGTTCTATCCCTACTTCTGGCAACAAAGAAAGAGGTGGAAAGCAAGGCTCCAAGGATAGAGCTGGAGAAGAGGGGGTACAAAGTGACTTTTGTGCCTAAGAATGTTCTGTGTGAAACAAATCAAAACCAGGATAAGACTATAACCTGACAGAAAAAGCTACTTGGATAGTGGGAGGAGGCAATCAAGCGACTGAGATGAACAGTCGATGGACTATGGGAGGTAAAAAGGAAAGTGGAGGAACAAGGGGAAGGAGGAGTCTAGGAAAGGCTTGGAGGATTGTCTATTGAAAGAATATGGGAATGTAGAGAGACACAAATGGCAGACTGATAAGTATACTACTATAATCAAAGAAAGGGGAATAAGGAGGAGGTAAAGCAAAGCTTGATAGAACTCGACTTAGAGGCAGAGAAAAACTAATGCCACAAACTATTACGGGGGTGGAAGATTGGCTATATTACAGAAGACTTAGCACAGTGCAGGGGAAGGTTTTAGTTAGGCTTACCAGCAAGACAGACCAGTTAGGCTTTTGCACCATGACTCATATTGGGGTTATGGGGTCTCACATGACTCACAGTTGTAAGTACTTGATATGTTTTAATTGGTTGATGCACTTAAGAGACTTATAATTGTAAGTCAGATGATATTATAACTTTTGCGCATAACTCAGATACTGAGTTATAGGTTTCTCACATGTGATGCACCTAGCGCACGTGGCCAGAATCTGGATAGAACAGGTAACTTATGATTATAAGTAATAGGGTTAGAGTCAGTATGAAGAGCGAGGATAAAAGAGATTACTAGAACCCAGGAGAATGAGCTCTTTATGCTATCATCTTTGTATTTTCTTACCTACAACTTTACTACTTTACTCTTTATCTAAGTCACTATATTGTATATATACTCTTGTGAGTCAGTTATCAGATAGGAGCCTTGAGTACTTGGCAGTATGACCATAAGAAGAAGACTAAAAGTCTCAGATATACAAGACTCAGGTATCGTTACCCATGTTTGAGAATACTTACAGGTAGAAAATGTTCTAAGGGCATATCCTTTTATATAGTGAAACAAAATCCCTCCCACTGGCAAATCCTAATTGCTCTAATCCTGTTCTTATATAGAGCTGCAATCTTTTATCAGTTTATATCAGGTGCTATTATGCAAAACCTTAGCTCAGCGATCAACCCTACTACTAGGTAACTGTAACCTCCAACCAATACTTATTCTAATATATGCAACCAAAAACCCGATGCTATTATACTCTGATTAGATCACCATGACAGTGGTGCACACTCTATTCAAATGAATTGAATCCTTGCAGAGATCACAGTTGGATAGAGATGATATTTCAGAGTCAAATAGCATTGATACTTGGAAAGTAAAGAAAATTAGTTAGATTTAAATAGCCCATGAACATCCAGATATGAAATATAAATATTGAGGTATCTCTTGAACTTTTATATATTATCTGCAATAGAGACAAGATTTTATCAATATATTCATTATACTTCAAACAGAATCCCATTCTGAAGTAAGCCTTTATAAATATACTTTGTTTTTGAATATCTTAGCCTTAGTCTGTCTTACCTATTTTTAGAGTTGGCTACTACCTAAAAGTGTTTGTACTATTACTACTAGTAATGTAATATAGATAGTTGATATTATAATACTTTATATATAATTCAAGTAATATTCAAAATCTGCTATTAAAAAAGTTGACTTATTTGTCTTAAGATCTCTTAATTAATTATTTTATATTTAATTAAATTGTTGTTAATACTTTATTGTATAAATTAATCTCTTGTAGAATAAGATTGTAAATATTTAGTAAAAAAGATTACAATAATACTTTACTGAATATATTAATTAAGCTTATATAATTATATATAGACTACATGCTTAGTATATTTTAATACAGAGTTTGTTTTAGTATAAATCTTATATTTGAGAATCATATTTAAGAAACACTCTAAAGTATTATTTTTTAGCAGTCAAATATTAGTTGTTGACTAATCTGCTTTACTTTAATAGTATATTTGTCTCTTATTATAAGTTTTGCTAATAGATTGTTAGTTAAAAATTAGTTTTTATTTTTTCTTGCAACTAATTTTAAAATATATTGGTACTGTTTTCATTTTCTGAAATATTTCATGATTAATTTTTAAATGATTTTAATTTTTCTCTAGCTTGGTCCTATCTAATATTTCAAGATTATTATTTTAACATTTATTTCAAGTTGTTTCTCTTAAAATACAACTTTTCTAAAGTGCACAAATAGAAGAGTATGTGCTCTATAACATTGATAAATGCAATAGTAGCTGTGTAACAGTAGCTGTACAACAAAATTGCTACGCCAATTAGTGATAGACAATGAAGGAGTTTAAATAATGGAATGCATAAAAGAAAGTATATTAATTTAAGGTTATTATACAGTTTGAGAATTGAAGACTCTGTGATGGCTTCTCTAGGTTTCAGTTATTTTTTTTTGAGGTTAGTAGTACTATAAGCTATTCCTTCATAATATGCTCTCATCATTTCCTCTGTTTATACCCAAAACTTCCAGATTAGTTATATTTTGATGTTGCATTACTATGCCAAGACTCTGAATCTATACCAAAATCTTGGCCTTTTAAATTGAGCATACTATTCCTTCTACTTACTTTTATAGAATTAAAAAACTGTACTTTTATTCTACTTTATTTGATCTATATTTCTATAGTTTTTTTTACATGCTTTCTACTTGTATTTAGTATATTATACTGCTTTGAAACCAATACTAAATGCGATACACATTTACCTATTCTTGTACTATATATCTTTTTACTTTATAGTTACAATATTGGTATCTATGGATAATATATTGTAATTTAAACTTAGATATAATAATTAATATTAAATATTGATTTAGCTAACAACTTGTCAAAAAGAGCATACTAGCAGAAGGTGAAGACTTAGACTACTATATTAGAAATACTCTTACTTCTAAGTATAGTAAAGTGACTAAGCAAAAGTCTTGGTGATTCATCATATTTATACCAAAATTTAGCATTTTAATAGGCTTCTAAATGAACTTCTACACAGAACCAGAACAGGAAATTTCTCAAGCATCTGTATATACATGTAAAGATTACTCTCCAACCTCTTACAGAGTCTTTTGACATTTCCCCCCTGGGTTGTAGCTTTTCAAAGAAGGGGGCTTTGTTGTAAGGTATTATTAGAGCAACTATCCTATAGTAAACTGGTAAGATTAATAACTTTTAAGTGATGATACAAGTTTACAAGCCTGTAGCACTTGCATTTGATTGTGGTTATGCTTGATATTAGTCCTGAGATATTGCTGTCATAGAGTGACTTTAGACCATAAATTTCAAAGCAGAAGATGAAGCATCTGAGGAATTACAAATAATTGAAAAACACAGTTTTCTCTCATTTTTGCTGTAAAACAGTGAAATCATCAAGACTTTTGCTTAATCACATTACTTAGGAAATCAGAGAGCTCAGTCAGGCTTTCAATTTCAGAAAGTTTAAGTTAATTAAGAAATTATAAATACAGACTACAAGATAATATTTTATTTTGTATTTAGTTAAAAACTTAATTTTATTGAATATGGTTCATGCTATTCAAAAGGTGCACTAGGCTGAAAATAAAGTGTTACATGTGGCTGTGCAATACCAAGATGAGACCTTACTTAGGTTTGGGGTGAAGGGTTTGAATGATAATATTATTATAGTTGGGAAACAATTGGATTATAATTACAGTTAGAAAGTATTATACATAATACTAATGTAAAATATAGAGAAATTTAATAAATATTAACAACCTGAATATATTATTCTATTTCCATTACATCAGTAACCCACCTATGACTTTTATATCTATACTGTACAGATACTTGAAATTCTGGTATACTATACAGAATACCTTAACAATATGTATCTATAATTCGCTCTACCCTTTGGACAAATTCCTAGATAGGTCTATCTGAAACTGAGATTAAAGCCAAAGGAATCAGATGCCATAGGCTCTTGACATTGAATCCATAGTTGTTTTGTATATAACATTTAGCTGCTCTACATATACATTCTATGAAGTTAAGTTCATAATAGAACTTTGGATAGAACAGAACCTGGTGGTTTAGTGCCTCAATTTTCTCCTATAGCTAACACTTCTAACTATAAAAATCATGTTGATCAGTAATTATTGCTCTTGCACAGCATTGGCCACCATGAAAACAAGTTTTCAAAAGCTTATCAGTTCCAAGTTTTCTGTATTGAAGCCAGATATCCTTTTATAAGCCCAAAACCTACTTTCTACAAAACAAATCCTCAATTACTAAGCATACTAACTGTGGCTTGATGTAACATAATTTTCCATCTTCCACCAAAAGTTCAACTTTCCAAATTGGAAAGGCTTTCTAGCCATAAACATAGTGTTGAAAAAAAAAATCTCACAGTTATTCTAGATGAGCTTCTCTTTGACACTGAGGTTTTTCTTTCCTTATAAGATTATTCCTTATAGAGTCTTTCTAATTTGAAAACTCAGAAAAATTTGGTACCCCTTTTGAATGGCATGAACTACTAGTATACTACAAGAGAGAAAAGAAATATTATATTAGTAAAAATTGTAAATATAACTTTGAACTTGAATCTTTAAAGTATTACATACTAGTAGTACTAGTAGAAGTTTTAAATTAACTAATTTAAAGATACTAGACAAGAGTTGAGTGAATCATCGAAGCATATAGATCCAAAATTATATATACTTTCACAGAATATAAAAACCTGGATCACTAGGGATATAGTTTATACTCTCATATTAGTGATTCCAAGAAAAATTACCGTAAAAACTTAAATAATTGGACCCTGTTTCATGTAGTCCGAAATTTCCCTCTATGGAAAGGGGGCAAAAAACATAGCAAAAACACAGGCCCTTTCCCTCCTCCAAGACAGAAAAAAAAAACTGCTTGACCTTACTGAGAGTAAAAAGCCCAACAACATGAAACCGGATCCAATTATTCGAGTTTTTATGGTAGGGTGTTAGTATCTACTACTTAGACTTATATTATTTTTTATATATTTTGTATTAATATTACTATAATTTTTTTTAATACCACATAATACTACTGTAGATAAACATGTCATTCATATGAAATACCCCTAACCCAGCTTATGTAAGGCATTACATGGGTGTATGATACCCCGTGATCCACGTTTTAGACAGCCTCTGCCATAGTTAAAGGGACAGATGGCCCGGTCCCAATGTGTTGTACTGTACGTACGAGTGCTCGGTAAAATCGTAAATATTTCTGCTGATCCCATACAATTCCCTGCGGAAACAAAGGTCACTTTGCCTGTATGTTCTCCAATTTTTGTGGACCCCCTCGGGACTGCAGTGTAAGACTACGGCAGGCTGCGGCTTACCCACCACCCCGACCATTCTGTAATTATTAAATTATGGGTTTGGAATTTCGCAAGTCAAGAATACCAGAACTCTGCACGCAGATCCACTTTTAGTGTTCGAGTATTTGTTAATCTTAGTATCGCAAAATGCGCTGACTTGGCCTGCCCCCGGACCCCAGCCAGTTAGTCCCGAACGTCATGGCTTGAAAGCCTTCATTGTCTGTTTTTTACCCTGTACCTTTGGGTCTGGCGGGGAGCATGTCTTGAGCAGACCTGGCAATGATGACGGTATAAATGCGATGTCGCCCCCCCCTTCCTAGTAGTACTTGAGTGGCTCTCGCAATCACAGTCCTATTCGTACAGTACCATTATACCTACCTGCTACCGGTTCCTACCTTAACAATGGCAACAAAAACTGAAGATCTCACTGAACTCTCCAACATCATCTCTACAAGCGTAAAGAACTACCTCTCCCACGTCCCAACTCCACCAACTCTGCGGCCAGCACCTCCGGTTCCCGTGACCGACGAGGTGGCCATCCAGGCAAGAAAACAGCTCTTGGTGGCATGTCGTAGGGTGGTTTCTCTGGTTGGGGGCCCCATGGAGACGGTGATGGGGATGGCAATGGGCTTTCATGATACTACTGCTGTGAGATTGGCCTACGACATGAAGATTGCCCAAAACGTGCCGCTTGATGGGTCGCCTATTGCTCTGGCAGAGTTGGCTGCGAAGTCGGGGGTGCCCGAGGAGACTATTGGTTGGTTTCATCTTCACTCTGGGAGGTTAGTGAGTGGGGGATGGCATGCTGATGTTGCTTCCCTGGAGGGTGTAGTGAGGGTGATGCGAGCATTGACATTGAATGATGTGTTTGTCGAGACGGCGCCGGGATATTTTGCACACACCGGTGGCTCTACGCTCATTGGGACTCCCCAAATGGAGGCTCTGGTTGGGCATTAGTGATTAACTCCCCCTTCGCTCTATTCTCTCTATATGTATCTCTCGCGATTTTTACTTACCATTTTCTCCCTCCCACAGCGTTGATGAAACTTTCACCTCGGCCCCGCATGTCTCCGACGTTTTGCGCGAAAATAACTTCGCGGTTCCCGAAGATGGTAGGAAAACCGCCTTCAGTCGGGCCTTCAATGGTGTGCCGCCCCCTTCCCCATCCGCAAACCTAACATGACTAACTCCCCTTCTTAGTAAACAAGAACTTCTTCGAATATATCTTCGTGGACAACAAGCCCATGGGTACACGTTTCAACCAAGCCATGAAGGCGACTATTGCTAGAGGCTCATTCAACCTCGTGGCGGTTTATGAACCCCTCCTCTCCGCCCCCAAGGGTACAACATTGGTAGACGTCGGCGGCGGCATCGGACACGTTGCCATCGCTGCAGCGCAAAAGGTTCCAAAGCTGAAATGCGTTGTCCAGGAGATAGGAATGGTGGCCAGTGAAGGGCTGGATGGACTTCCCCAGGAACTTAAAGACCGTGTGGAGTTTCAAGAGAATGATTTCTTCGAGGGGCAGCCGATTGGTGGGCCGGGGGTTTACTACCATCTCAGGCATATCTTGCATGACCATCCTGATCCGTGGGTTTCCGTCCCGTCCGCTTTCCCGAAAGAAGAGATACTGACTAGACGGGGGCAATATAGTGCTTGCAAGAAGATCCTGTCGCACATTGCGAACGCTATGGACTCTAGCTCTCGAATCCTCATTGATGAGTGTATCCTGGATAAAAGTATGGGTCCTGATTACGACAGGGCGGCCGTCAAGATGGACTTTCAAATGCTTGTTATGTGTAATGCTAAGGAGAGGACTGAAGCCCAGTGGGCGGAGTTGATAAAGGGTGCGGATGAGAGATTGGTTGTAGAGAGGTTGTGGAGGGCCAAGGGGAACAGCACTGGGATTATTGAGGTTGGATTGGCTTGACATTGAGCGGTGTTAGTAAGATTATGAATTTATGGAATGAACGGTTGAATGGGTTTGCTATCTTCGCCAGTTTTCATTGGGGGCCTGTATTTTGGCGCAGGGGGTATGGTGCTGGAAGTGCAGACTTCTGCCGGAAGATACTGCCGCCGAGCTCTGATTGCTTGTGCTGTGCGCAAGTGTTGTGATCGGAACTCTTGTCGGTGGAGGTGAGATGGTCACCTTATATCACTCGTACTGCAGAGGATTCCAAATACTCGATCTTTGATTTCCCGATGTATGGACACAGTGTGTCATGCTCGCCTGGTTTGGAAAGCTTGTTGAAAAAGGAGAAAAAACGCCAGCCTTATAATAAACGAATACCGGTAGCAGAACACAAAGTTGGCTCAAAGATTTGGGCGTCCCCCCCCTGCACCTCTCAAACCCCCACACAACTGCCCACCCAACGCTGCATCACCAACACCCCCCAAACCCCAACAATCCCACTATTCACAGCGTGATACCGGTAGGTGCGATACAAACAGCCACCCCTATCGTACAATACCCTCCCCGATAATCACTTAAGCACAACATTCGCCCCCCTCAACTCCAAATACCTCTCCGCACTACCGGGCGGCAACATCCGTATAGCGGCGTAAACCTCCTTATCCGCGTACCTAAGCTTCGTCTTCGGATCCGTGTACTTGGCCGGCAAGCCCGTGATATCGCACCACTTCTTGGAGTGCGCGGGGTGGAGCGAAGGGGCCGACTCGATGTTCGCGTAGGTCGTTTGCATCGGCCCCGTCGCCGGCACTGTCCCCCCCTCGCCGGCGGCCGCGGTGCGCGTCGCGTCCGAGAGGATCTGCTTGAGGGTTTTCGTGCGCCGGTGAGGAGGTTTCCAGTTAGGGCTTTTGAAGGGGCGTGGGTGGGGGTTATGTCGAGTTCGTCGAGGACGGTGTTGGTTTGAGGAGTTGCGGCGGGGGGTGCCATTCTTGGGATTTTTTTCTTCTTCTTTCTCTCTCGCTTTCTTGGGTGGTGGTTGTGTGTGATGATGGTGGGGTGGTGGTGGTGGGGTGGTGGTGGTAGTAAAAGGTTATGGGAGATTTGAGAGGTTGGATGGGTTGACGCGATTCTTGGCGTGAGCTCTAGTTTCGGTAGACATGCCCATTCCAAAAGTATCCGGAAATCTTGGCGCGTGTCAAGCGTAAACAGTACGAATACTTTTGGAATGGGCGAGTACAATACCTAACCCTGGATTCCATGGGATAGTTTGTGCTACAAGAATCATATTGGATCCTATCAGTGTGATTGCTTGCAGAACAATGGCTTGTCAAGTATTGTTCGCTAGTTACACATTTTAGCAGGTAACTGTCCCATTGGAAGCACTACCCGTGGTAAAGCCCGGGATTTTCTCTCATCTATAGCAACTCGCCCTGTCTAACTTTATTCCTCGCCACGGGTACGGTACTTGCGCAGGGTCAATGTGGGGAATGATTTTGTGCAGCTTTAATGCAAGGAGTTTATCCGAGGCTGGTGTGATAAAATGCTATTGAGAATGTGATAGTATCATACCTCCCGACCACAACTCTTCAAAGGTACTGGCACTGGTATTGCTCGGGGGGCAACATTGTGCCGTGAGAATCAACAGCAATGGTCCCTGTAATATTATAAATCGAACACCGTTAACGATCGCCTCTATGGTGCCATACCACAGTGTACCGGTATGTGAAGCTTGTTCTGCTGGATTGGTGCGGTGGGGAGGTTGTACTGACTCTAGGCTCTCTCTCTAGTTCCCCGTACAGGTAGCAGGTACCGTTATGCAACTAGTTTGCTGTAGTTACCTCCCGTGTTTTGCGAGGAGGCATAGAGTTCTCTCATAATTAGGTAGCCTCTGCCAAGCTGGTTTCTCATCAAATATAGCGTGCGATACCGCCCGCGAGTTGCTTTCCCGGTGGCTCCTTGTCACTACAAACTCGGGTTAAGACTTTGGTTGAACACAGGTTTGTTAAGGATTCAATGGTGTAGAGGTATCATGGGCGCTTGCCACTTCGCAATGTGCGCCCGACCCGGGTTCGATTCCCGGTTGAATCATCCAATTACATTTTTTTTTATTCGTTTCGCTTCTCTTGACCCTCTTAATATTTTTCTTGTTTTCTCCTACCATTTACGCTTTTTTATCTCCCAGGTTGTGCTTGAGTCACCCAATCGTAGTTGTGTTACTTTCAGTGCGTTACCGCTTGACGGGGTCAAGTTCTTGTCCGGCAAGCTGAATATCCCTGTAGTGGCGATCGCCACTGTATTTCCCTTGCAATCCTAACTATTTTCTAACTGTATTGGCGTTAAATCGATACTGGGGGAGGCAGTATCACATCGCTGGATCTGTCAATTTATATGATAGTGGGACTTTATGTGGACTATGCTGGGACACTAAGTGATGGAGTAATTCCAATAGTAGGTATATGTGGAGATATGTATAGAGGTTGAGGGTTAGGTTGAGAGAGTGTGAGTATGTTTAGGAGAAAGGTGAGGCTTGGCATGTATTCATTCTGTATACCGGTGTAGTTGAAGATCTCCTCCCATGAGTGAGCGTGCTCACGTCCTTCTCCGGTCCGCATTGCTTGATTGAGTCGACACCTCCTATAGCCACAGTGCACGTTGCTCCGCTTCCGCTACCGGTGCGCTACGCCATCACTAAGAACTACGCAGGATATCATAGCGGGCTAATCATATCAACTCGGCGAATCCAAATGAATCAAGAGAGGCGGCGGGGTTCTTGTGGTGTATCTTGCCCCTCTCAGTGTGGGTAAAGTTCTACTATACCAATACATAACATAGTAATACATTGCATCCTCCTCGGGGTTCTATAGTACTGAAAGCAAATATTCGGTGTGAATCAGGGGAGTTCGACACTATCTGTAATTTTAGGGATGTCCGCGTCCATCAAGGCTTGCTCTTTTAATTTTTTCGGCTCCTTGGGTGGGATAATCGTGATTATGTCTTGATTACCGGACTTCTCACGAGGGGAAATCGTCTGGTTTTTGTAGTAGGGCGTAAGGATTAAAGTCAATCGCCACTGCCTAATTCGTTGGTTGGTCCTGTTCTCTGGAGGGCCGGGGCTATGAGTTTTCTTCATGCTCGCAAAACTATGTGGGATAGAGTGAATACACGAACTGATGGTACTGATATATCCAGGGTGAGAGCAAGAAATGTTATTACGGGACATGCGTGATTTGAACTCTTCGATTCCTCATTGGCTATCGTTCACGCTCTAGGCTGGGGGTTAGGTTAGGTCTCTTCTAAGTTCTTTTCTATCATAGCACAATACATGCGCTACAGCTAAACCTCAGAAGTCAAAACCCACAACCCTGCCCTTTTTCCCCATAAGCCCATACAAAGGTAAACCCAAGTCTTCAACCTTGTATAAATATCTCACGTCTCATTAACTCACACCCCCCCATACGAGATTCCACCATCCAAAACACTCCCTTCACACCTACGCATCCTCCCCCACCAAAGAGCAACGAATAATCAAGAACCAATGACAGAAAATCATCAAAGAAAACGCCGGCGACATAGCGGAAAGAAGCCAACCCTTACTATCAAGATTACCAAACCGAACAGCAACGTGCCGACCCTGACAGCCACCCTCATAGAAACGGCCATCGAGGCTGCCGAAAATATCGAGTCCATCCCAATCCTTGGCTATCTAGGCACGGGCTCCATCATCCCCGCCGACTCCGAATCCGCCAGCGTTTCCGATCTCGTCTTCGGAATCATCAGGAACAGTGGCCGCCTCATGGAGCTCGTCGACCGACTCGCCGAGATGCAGACCGGTTTGGGGGAACATTTGGAGTCGGTTGGAGAAGGAAAGTTGGCTGGGGAAGCGCATTATCTGGATACGGCGGTTTCGGCGTTGGAGAAGTTGATTGCTAGTAGGGAGGAGGGCGATGGTGGGAATTAACTTAGGTGGTTCATTATTTGGTGATGTATTTGGGCATGGTCAAGGGTTCATTTTATTCCTCCAAGAATTATGCTTGTGCGTGTGTGTGTTTTGAAGCGAAGTGAAGTGAAGCGATACGGTTGGGGGAGGAGCGGTGGGAGGAAGTAACCTCTGTGAGGGGGAGTATAGCTGTGAGCAAGTATTCGGCACATTCCTTCGGGTGCCTCCACCAACCCATAAGATTAGTGGGTTAGGTCCAGGATAGTGCTCTGATTGAATGGTACTATATGCCCGGGTCCAATCGGCAGTTCCCAAAACGAACTCTATCTTACTACAATTACCGTTTGGTGGGTGGGCACTTTTATACGCACGATGTTTTTTTAAAAGCAAATTGCTGTGAAATCCACAGTTGATGTTTTGTTGTCCTCCCTTGTTTGATATCAATCCCATACCAGGGAGAGCTCTTGAGTAAAGAACAGGCGCGGAGCTTTTGTAATACCAATCCCTTTTCTAGTTTTCTAGCACACAAACCCTGCGTTAAAAGCTTGATGGTAGAGTTCTATACTCGTGGTATCATAAGTGGCGGGTTTTGTCAGTAAATATTCCTCATCAACTTGTCAGCCCGGTCGTTTCCCTTCCTTACCTATTCTCATAAGAGCAAGACCTTATCTTTACTGTATTTGAGGGCGTCCCTGGCTCAGGAAAGAGGAACGGACAAAGTAATAACCAGGTGGATGGCAGTAGCCCATTTGTACTATCTACCTTCCTCCTCAAGGAGCTCCTCGGTGTAGCTTTTATGAGCCGGTAGCTCCTTAGGTACTAAGGATGCTTATTCTTCTGGCATTGCCTACCCGTCTTAGAGCCCTTAGATAGTTATTATAAAGATTAACAATGAGGATCACAGAAAATCACTTGGCGTCTTATACGGTGGACTTGGCCGTACCTTGTCTTTGTCCAAATTTCAACTCCTCAACTTCGCTCCATGATTATCATAATTACCGCTAGACTAACTCCAACCGAGGGCCGATAAATCACATCTCCTACACGGGGGTCCAGTGATTCACTGGAGTGATATCTATAGCTGGGAGAAATGGGGGTGTCGGAGATATCGCGTTGGCGTCTCGGGGGAGCTAGTGCTAGAGGGGGAGCAATGGGTGTATGGGGGGTCGGTACGGTGGGTTTGTCTGGCTAATGTCTTATGATACCCAAATCGTCCTTCCTCTTCACTTTGAATTATATACTGATGAGCACCTGTCGGGTTCCAATCAAGTTATGGTAGCTGGGTGAACAAACTCAGGCGCAAGGTAGACTACAAAAAAAAAGTTCACTAGTATGAAGTCAATAGGAATTTATTATGAAAACAAATACGTGTGAGAAGAAAGGAAGATGGAAAAAAAGAAACCCCATCTGAAAATCTCTTTTCATGACACGATACCGATAATATCTAAAATACCTCAGTTCACCTCAAACCTACCATCAAAAACAAGAGAAAAAAATAGAAAAAGTCACAACCTCACTCTCCCCCGCTACGGACATGACGCCCGTTTACCTATCATGCCCACCTACCCACTCATCCCCATCACTCGCTCCCCACTCAATAACCTCGCGTTCAAACCCTTGGCTAACAACCTCCCAGTCAATCATGTCCGCGAAATAATTCAGCCCCTCCGTTAACAATTGTCCAAGTATCACGACATCACCATGAATCGCATCAGGGGTCTTAATCGCTTCCGGGAATTCGGTGAGGATCGGGAGGAGTGCCATGAAAGCTTCAATGGACCTTGCGATTTCTTGAACCCTGGCGGTTGGTTCCGGGCTAGGTTGCGGGGTTGGTGGGCGGGGTGGGGGTGTTGTCGCTGTGAAGTATGTAGAGTATTGCTGTGTGATGTTAGCTACTGGAGAATTATCGCTTTGGTGGGTGGGGGTGACAGAGGGTTGGGTGTTACCAACCATTTTAATAGGGGATAGTCTTTTATTTGTTGGGTTGGATAGTGAATTTGTTCTTTGTATTATTTTTTTCTTCTCCCCAGGGATGCTCGGATGATTTGTCGGGTGACTGTGTATCTTTTGCTTGTTGATCTCGAGGATGAGTTGAGGTTAAGCTACGGAGTTGGGCTGGATTTTTTATACTGGATAGTTGGGTGATTTTTTTCATGAGTTCTTTCTGGCGAGGTTGGGTTAGACATTCATTCAACATGGGTAGTTTCAAGACACAAGCACAAAAAAAAGAAAAAATGAGTATCTGCATGTTTCGGACTCAACTGCGGATACTGTATGGATGTTTAGTTATTATGGATTGAGTATTCGGTACACCGGTAATTATTGGTTGTCTAGATTGTGAGATTGAAAAATAGATGTCGCATGAAAGCCACTTATGACTCCACCCAACCGAGGTCACTGCTTCTCACTCGTTGTAAGTTTATTAGAGATTTGGCTGTAGGTGTGCGATCTTGGCGCAAAAAGTCATGAGTAGTTGGGTGTTTTGTGCCAAAAATGTGCAACGTCACATCAATCAATATATCACTTCTTCATCACCTTGATAGAAAAAATTTAAGGTTCACCAAATTTTTTTGGATTGTATAGCATTTTCTCTGATAAAGAAGAAACAAATTCCACGAATAGATTTAGGGAGGAAAATATTTGGGACATCAAGAGTGGGAAGAAGGTGTGTATAATTTTATTCGTTTTCCATAGAAAAGGTAGTTCGCAACTAACCATTCTGACAGACTTTTAGCCATCAACTTTCACACAATTTTTACAGAAAAAAATCCAAGTAGCTTTAGTGCTTACAGTCCTACTTTGGTAACTTCTATAGTGTTTTTGGGTCAGTTGTAAGTTGTTAATATTGCCCATTTTTGGTGTAAAATGAAGCCTACTCATAACTTTTTGCGCCGAGATCGTACTTTACTAGCACTTGTCCCATCACTAAACCTGCTGGACCCGTTAGTCGACTAGGAATACCCATCAAATTAAAATATGTAGAAAAGGCGTGGGGGGGTAAACTTAAGGAAGCGGGGAGTACAGTTCAGTACTAGGGAGTGAGGGTGATATAGGACCGGGGAGGGAGGGGTTGGGAGGGCCGTCGGGCCGACGGCGATCTCCTCGCTGAATGCACAGCTCTGCTTTGAATTTCATAGGAAGCCAAGTTATTATGCCAGGCGTTAGAAATCTGGGTGCGAGGGCTATTCGTATCTCACATCTATGGTTTTCTATATAATATTGGTTGTTTGTAATGCGGCAACGCCTTGTGCTGTGTTTGGGCTTGTCTTCCTACGGTACGGGTATTTACCCGGAATCCCCAACACCAGATTCCGCGCTTGGCACGGCTTACCGGTGGTGTGTTGCCACGGGATTTGCGATACTCCGTACCCGCTTGGGGCTCTTCAAGAACCGCGGTACGTGAACGTGCTTTTTCGTAAAGTAGCGCTTCGGTTACGGCAGGCTATAAAACCGCTGATAAGGGAGATTTTTCTATGTCAGTCCGCTATGGAACTATACCTAATTTTAAGAAAAGTAGGGTTGGTAGTGCTCGGGATTTTTCTTGTTATTTTGCTAAGTGCGGTACAGCTAAACTGTGCAACTGGGCCATCCTCACCATGAGGCTCGGGGCGATTGTCCTTTGCTAGAGAGTAGAGGGAGCATCCAATTCTACCACTATGAACTTTTCTACTCAACAACTTCAATACCTGCCATCATACCCATCTTAAATATAATACTGCCTACTATATTACTACTCATACAGATTGATGAATGAGTAAACTGATGAATAAATTAAACATAATCAATTTTGTACTATAGATAGGTGAATATTCAGGTTCATTGGTGTATAGATTAAGGGGCCGTTTAGCACACCAACTTTTGTAAGGTAACACCTTACGAAATGTGGTTTGCAAGGTTAGCAGTGTTTGACAGCAATGTTGTTTGAAAGGTAGAGTTTGGAAACCTTATGGCAGCAAAGTTTGGGGTTTAAGACCAAGTAAAACACAGTAGTGACTGGTAAATAAGTGGGTTTGCCCTGTAACAAGTTTAATTCAAATACATAGAAGCATGAAATAAAATTTAGGCCCTGTTCGGCATACCAAAAATACGATAGTATTTCCACTTTTACTATTGTATTTTTCACAGTATTTATAAAAATATAATAGTAAAAGTAGAAATACTATCATATTTTTGGCATGCCAAACAGGGCCTTAATTAAAATTTATCTAAGCAAATATACTCTTTGGAAACACTCCTGGTACAAACAATCCTTCTTGTATCCAACTACTACAACAGTACCTTCTGAGCTCAGAAAGGACACCACTACAGTATACTGCCTCCCTTCTGGTATATGACAACTGCTCTCTCTTTTTTAAGAGACTGCAATAGCTCTGGGATCTCTTTTGGTCTAAAAGGCTATTCCACTATATCCTCTGCAAAAGGCAAGCTCTGCTACTTTTACACCTAAAGGCTACTACAGCTCCATCTTTGAGTATTTTCTGAGAAAGACTACTACCACTACCATAAAACCTCTGATTATTTGCTATCTCTGCAAGAGGCTATATTTCTAGATCTACAGCTAAATACTTTTAAATAGTATTAGTACTTTCCTATGGTAGATAAGATCAGCTATCAGGATGTGTTGGATCCTATGAACTGAGGAATGCAATTCTGTTTACTTGTTAAACTAAACTAACCCTGGACTAACAGAGATAGTGAATCAAAAAAGTTTCTACAGAATCTCAATTCTAGGACAGCTACTACTGGTACTCAGATATCAACTCCACTCTAAAGGCTACTACTACTACATCCTCCACAAAAGGCCACCACTTCTATAGCCCCTGGTAGCTAGACTCTGGAAACAGCTATCAGACTTCTGGGGTTTTGTGCAGGCTGGAAAAAAAATATCTACTTCTCATCTTTCAGAGTATTTGACCACTTACCCACACTCTCACTACAGCCTATTACTGCTTTTGCATGTTCTCTGATAACCTACTGCACCCTGTCTTCCTACTATGAAAGGCTACCACTACTGCTACACCCTTATATACCTAGAAGGAAATTACTTCTGCCTCCCTCCATAAAGAATAAGACTGCTTCTTTCAATTCTTATACAACCAGAGCCTATCTTCTATGTCAAGATAGTAGCAAATCATGGAACATGTAATCTAAAGGCTGTCTGGACTAAGGCTACTGATAAAATCCTTATTGAATGGATGCTGTCCCAATGCCATAAGGCAAAAAAGCTAGACAATAGATTCAAGAGTGATGTTTTGCATTAAATCTTGATAAATTGTAATATAAGAAGAAATTCTGAAATGGCTTTTAAAGTGAAACAGATTAAGAACTATGCAACTTTGGTAAGTATCTCAGAAGCATGATTTATTAAAGAATAATAAGTTAACTAAGAATGTTTTCATTATTTTAGATCAAGAAACAATGGAGAATATTTAATCATCTTTTGAATGCTTCTGGCTTTGGCTGGAATGAAGAATTACAAGTAGTTACTGCTATTGATAGTATATGGAATAACTATTTAAATATAGGTTTATTAATAGTCTCCTTATTGAATTATTAAAAAAAGTATCATAGAAGCTAATATATATAATTCCTTTAGAGTCATCCAGGAGCAGTAATCTTTTGCAATAAGAGATTAGAGTAAAGTATTATATAGAATTGTGTGAAATCTTTTTCAATACATCTGCCACTAGAGTATACACAACTACTAGCATTCAACTAGAAAACAAGTATGAAGATGTGAGCTTGAATGACAATATGGTAGTACCTGCTGTTGGCCAGAAAGATAATACTTGAAGTCCAAATTGATATTAAATTCAAGTTAAATTCTATTAAACTTTTAAAGGTTTGACAAACTAGTAAGTACAGAATTGAGCATTAGGATTGATTCACAGTCATCTTTTGAGAAGACCTTTCCAAATCTCACATCTTCAATGTCAGAGTACATTCCAGCTAGCTCCTATTGTCTAGTAGAGGATCTTTTTTTATCACTATCTGGAATCTATTCTCTAAATTCTACAATATCATTATAACTAGTATAGGTAAAAGATTATGTTTTGTTTTATACTATCATTTGATACTTGTTATATTTCAAAGGTATTGCTTGATACTTTGTATTATTTATGTTTTATTTTATAGTATCATTTGATACCTATTTTGTTTTATAGTATCATTTGATACCTGTTTTATTTTACAGTATTATTTGATACCTGCTATGTTTCAAAGGTATCACCAGATACTTTGAAAAGGATTATGTTATCGCTCATACTAGAGACAAATGAGAACTTGTATTTAAAGACTACTGATTCTATAATGGAAACAGTAGACTTTGACTAATAGTATCTCTAATATACTTGGTTGGACAATTACTTCTTAATCTCCTATTATACCCTTTCAAAGTCTCCTTTAGTTAATACAGCTCTCATCTCATCTCGATAAAGCAGGCTACCTGTTACTATTATATACACTGTGTGATTAGTACCCTTTATTTAAACATATTACAATTATTCAGTATCTTACAAAAACATATCTAATTAGCTCAAGCTGCATTATATGAGGCTAGAAAGATATCAGGCTTTGCAGAAAGGATGGTGAATGACATCTCCAGATTAGTTGCTAATGTTAGAGCATCAAAGCATCAGCATACTGAGGCAACTACAGAAGAGAATTTACAGTTACAATCAGCATTAGCCAGAATTCCAGCAACCTTTGAGTTTAAGCAATATGCTAAGGCAGCTGATATTGTAATGGAAATATAAAAAGCTGGAGAAATTACCAAGAAAGGGGTTTATGCAGCTGTAGCTGGTTTAGAAAATAGACCAATAGATTGTATTATATTTGTATTAATGCTAAGAGATTTGCAAATTGAATTGGTAGAGGATGTACTTATTAAATCAATTCAGAGTATAATTTAAATTATATGTTTATATCTATTACCTTTTATAATACAATAGAAAATATTTTTGATCTTATAATATTTTGATAGCTCCTGCATATTTCTTTAGCAATTCTGTCTCTCATATCCTCTCCTGCCTTCTTTCTCTATTATTGAGACATGATTGGCTCCATCTCTTCTATTGTAGCAGCTGCTAGTTGAGCAGCCTGAGTTCTTTATAATAGTTGAGGCTTGAATTCTGAAACTATTAAACCACTTTGGAGAATAAAATTATACAAACAATAAAGTGCTGTAAATACCTCTGCTAATAATATAAAGTCATACTCAGAGGCAATTCTAAGGATTGGAAATCTAGATTTCAGTATGCCCAGAGTTTATTCAATACAGTTCCTTTCTAATGCATATTGTGGATTAAACAATTCTCTTAAATTTTGAGACATTTAGATATTTATTAGTAAACTGATCATATTTTATAATATTCTACATTGAAGACAAAGTAGTGAAAAAACATTGAAGAATATTATGCATGATTTCCAACAATATGCTCCTTAAGGTGATATCGAATTCTCTTGTAAGGTATAAGGCATTCTGGTGAAATTCTATATTGTGCATCACCTAGATTGAACTTCCCTTTTAGTATTATGAATTCTTTTATTAAGGCATCTGCTAATACCCATAAATCATAGGTAGATCCTTTCCAACCAGCTAATATATAGCTAATAGTACATTCAAATAAATATACTACAAGTACATAGTATACTGTAAATCTCTTCCATGTGTTGTTAACTGCTGCCTGGTTGGATGATACTTTGACTGGTATTCAGAATCTATAGTTTGCTTTATGATAATCTTTGTAAAAGGGATTAAGCTTTGAATTACCCTGAATTTTTGTCTGTATGGTACTTAAATCTGTATTTCTTGCTGTAGGATGACAGATATACTTAGAACTAATCTCATTGCTTGCTTTAAGGACTGTTTTAAATATAAAACTAATTGTTTTACCAGAATATTGAAACCATTCCTGAGTTATACAATTGGATAATCCAGTTGTTGTAATAAAGAAAAAGATGTAGACTTGGTACTCAACAGATGTATATTAGATATCCTTAAGGTATAAGCCATGTTGAAGCTTTTGGCAACGTGAATTGAATATTGATAAAGATATATGAAGGTATTTCTATATTCTTGGCTAAAGGGGAAAAAGAAAGTATCTCCTACGTATCTGCTTTTTCAGAAAGAGCCGATACATGCTTAGCTTAAACAGTTGGTGCTATCGAATATCGAAGAAGATAGTTTTGCAGGAGAGAAATAACTGAAAATGACTGCACTACCATAGCTACAATGAAGGTAGTATTCCCGATATTATTAAGCTCATCTTCTATATTTATAGTATTG
Organism: Tuber magnatum; assembly: GCA_003182015.1. NCBI lineage: Eukaryota > Fungi > Ascomycota > Pezizomycetes > Pezizales > Tuberaceae > Tuber > Tuber magnatum. The sequence continues at coordinate 63,160 of PYWC01000090.1, read as the reverse complement.
TCTGATTACATTAGAAAATCTAGTGATACTTGAATCATAGTATAATTTAATCCACATTTCAATAATGAAATTATATCATCTACTTGCTTAGCTATAGACAATTATAAGTATCTACTTGGATACACAAGGTCCATTCTATTTCTATATACAAATAGTACTTGTCATTCTATTTTCAAATTAAGTCAAGACTATTTTCACTATACAAATAGTTACTTAATAGAACAGTCTAAGTTTGGTTTAATAGGTCCTAGTATTATTTTTTCTATTCTTATTTAGTATTTAGTCCCAATAGCCACTTATTTATTGTGTTTACCTTGCAAAAGTTCCCATGTTTGCCAAGCCAGGCCTTACAAACTACAGCTTTGCATATCTTACAAAACATAGGTTAGAAAACTTTACAAACGTTGATGTACTAAACAGCCCCTAACCCTTCTTATTTCTTCTGCTAACTAAATTCAACTAGCTCATTAGTTAACATAGTATGGTATGGGATACTTTTCCTAGCTCTAGGGTCCCCCTAAACCTTTTTTCTCCCTTCACTTCTGCTCTCAGACTATCTATTGTCTATTGATAAAATTAATAGCCTATTCACAATTGATAGCAATGAAACCCTTCTCACCGTGCCATACTTTTAACATTACTTAAAGAAATTGCTCTAGATCAGCCAATACCAAACATTTCTGCTTGATTTTTTTCTTCAATAAACTATAACTCCTATTCTTCGCTGTTATATCAAGGAGCCTGTCTCTTCAACTATCTATGTAAGTTTACCAGGAAGAGAATTCTTAGATTACTTGAGCTTCAGATAAGAAACTACCAAATTTCCTACTACTTTAATATTCTTCTCACTGCTAACAGAAGCAAAATTACAAAGGGAGATCAGGAGAAAATGCAGAATCAGGGTAGAGGAAGATATTATAAAACTAGTTGATTACAAGATAATACTATAGTGGAGGAAACATTCAAAAATTACCATACTAGTTATTTTGAGAGTACTGAGGGAGTTATCTCCAATGTTTCCACTAAGACAGTTAAGAAAAAACTTATACAAAAGCATCTCAAAACATAGATGGCACAAGGGAGAGTTGATTTGAATGAGAATCTGGCACTAGTAAGATTGGAATAGAACTTAGCTGTCAGGCAGTATAGCTGACTGTAAGAACAAGTAAAATAAACTAAGGCCAAGACATTTAAAGACATAGTATATCTAGAAAGGCTTACTTTATAAATAGAGAAATAGAGATCTATTTGATGTATAACAAATATATTGATAAGATCTTTTCTATATTGCTAATGACATCTAAAAGCTTAAGAGATACCTCAATATTTATATTCTATATCTGGGTTGTTACAGGCTAAACCAATTCTAACTAACTCTTTTTGTTTTACAAGTGTAAACATTGTTTAACCTTAAAATTTTGTCCTCACCTGACTTGGGTTTCTATCAGTCTTCAATCGATTTGAATAGAGTGTGCACTACTTCTCTTATTGAAACCTTTGATCCTATTGTCTAACTTAATCTCATGTGTTCTATTAAACTACTAATTGGTAATTTTCTCTATATGCTAAGAGTAATCAGCTCAATCAATAGACTTATCAATGCAGTTGAATTCATTATCCTCTTCAGTTAGCTTTTAAGTTGGTATGTGTGATTTACTCTCATGATAGCTTCAATAGCTCCCATGATAGTTATTCATTATTGCTAACTAGTTCCAAGTATGTCTTCCTATAGCATACAAGATGTGAGCAGTTTCTATCAGAGTTGACTGTTTATCAAGTAGGTCTTTCAGTGGCTCCTAGTTTGTTAGGGCAGTGAGTATGTACCTGCACTTATCTCATAGGTGGTACAGTATTATTTAGTCTCATGTTTCACACAAGTGTCCTGTTACTTTTAGCTTATGCCTTTAGTAACCAACCTTGTGTAGCTTATAACTCTAGGGTTACCTGACTGAATCCCTCTGTTTTACTTCTGATAACTTGCTTAAAACCCCCTCTCATACATCTTGTAAACAAATTAGAGTTGAACCAATAGCCATGATATATATGATATTATGAGGAGGCCTCCAGCTAGTAGATATTCTAGTGAGTAGATGCAATAGCACCAAAGTCTAGTGGTAATACATAGGCCTCAAGTAGAGGCTGGAGGGAGGTATTGAGGTTACTATTTTGAGGTTTGTATACTTGCTTTAGAGATCTATACACTATATGTATAATAATAGCTAGAATATCAGGGAACTATACCCAGAAAGCATTCCTGCTATTTTAGTATATCACTAAATAAGAGGAGTTCTAGTAGTACAACTATCAGAGTTGGTGCTCAGAATTTCATATACCTGATAGGGTGAGTTGAAGTAGATGCCTTTGAGGAGGTCAGAGAGTTTAGGATATACTAGCTCTTCTCAAGGCCTGTGGTATCAGGTATCTAGTTTGGTTATTTCTAAAAGTTATTGGCATCTTGAGGAGGTTTAATAGAATAATAATATTGTCTTCTTGAGCCATTAACATGTTCAGTTTTTCTGGAGTCAAGAATCTCAGAATTTAGGAGATAGAGATCAGGCTTTGTGCAAAGAGGTAGACAGTGGAGGTAGTGGCTACCAGGTATATAAAAGCTTTGGCATTAGTGTTATTGACTGTCTGGTTGCTAAACACTTTGGCTAACTGGGATCTCAATTCTCAAAATAGGGTAGTAATTGCAATAGAAGAGGAGCTGGTGAATATAAATTTATATAGTATGTTTTGAGATATTTCAGTATAGTATGGATAGCAGGGAAAGCACTACTAGGGGCCACAATCCTTACTTCTATGTAGACTATTACATTGGAACAGTTTCTGTTATGGATAATATGAGAAAAGGTGGAGGGAATAGAGTTCAATGTAATTCCATAGGGAGAACCTGGAGAAAGGAGGCTAGGGAAGTCTCTGGTCACTTCCTGGAATGACTCAGAGGGAATAGTGGAATAGTGGGACATAGTGGGGATTCAAGGTGGTCGTATAGCTAGTGCCTTGTTTCCCAAGTATTTGGAAACCTTAGAATTGGGGCTCCTGATTGGCTCCACCACCCAAAAGCAAGGTATCTAGAGAAGGGGGGTAGTACTGAGCAAAGAGGGGGGAAATTAGGTGTACTGGGGGAGAAGGTGAGTTGTCAGGTCTCCGGTACAGATTTGGTGTGGGTGGGCGAATTCCCACTTCGTTGTACCGTATTCTCTTTCTTTTCTCTCCGGGATGGATGAATTAAACCTCTTATTTCTTCTGCTAAATAAATTCGATGGATGGATGGATGGTGTGAAAATTACATAAGCAGAAAGCCCTCCGGGAGCTTTGGTGGAAACAATGATGTAGGCGGACCCAGTTTGAACTGTTCAAATTGTGAATTGTTTATAAAATTGTGCAAAGTTCAGCCACTTTGTGCTGGACCTCGGGGGGAAAGATTAGTACTGTTGCTGTGGTGGTAAGTACGGTTCAATAGCAGACTGACGTAACCAAATTCCTGATGCCTCATATCGTACCGTATAGTACCAATCGATAGAAGTGCACAAAAGAGATAGGCCCGTTTAGGGATCATGGGTGGCCTAAGAAAGAGGAGCCGAGATCCGCTCCAGAAAACCATCGCTCCATAGAGGCTACCCGGCTTTCACACTCGGGCAGTGGTTGCCTTGCCATAATGCTTGCAATTGTTCTCCCAGCTCTAGTATCATTCAGTACTTATACAGTACGTTTGACCCACCGTGCAAGCTAGCTCCCTCCTGCAATTGAAGACGAAGGCCCTCCCCCCAAAGAATCTCGTATCTTTCCAGACCACGGGAGGGAGTCATGTCATTAACCACTCTCCCTATCAAACCCACCAAGCAAGTCTCATGAGTACTGGAACCTCGCACCCCAAACTCACACTTCGCCCAGACGCTCTAAAGGCTCTATCGCCACCCCTCATACCAATCACACACGACGCGAAGACCCAAGAAGACACGAAAGGCTACCCACACCCCTGTGAACGTAAACGACAAAACACTCTTGAGGAGACCAGGGAAGTGCGAATGCCTCGCCCACCCGAGGATCGACGTGACTGTGATCTCGGCGCCAAAACGCTATGCGCACACTTTCAAACAAGGACCACAACGGGTGGTGGCGGGGGCGAGCGCCGGACCAATGAGTCTGCCCAGAGAAGTTTTTGTGGATCGCTGGGGTGCAGTCGGGGTGTTCTTTGCTGATTATATAATCGAGAGTGGCAGTTTTAGTGGCAATGCTTCCCTATTTTTGGAGGAGGAGGAGGATGGGTTGATGGATATCGTCTGGAGGTTATTACCGGATCCGAGGGGTTAATATTCATATTGAGGACCGATGCAGCCCGTTTGAGATGGTGGTTGGGGGTAGGCGGGTGGGTGTTGTTAGGGTGCTGTTGCTTGGTAAGGATGAATGAGATGGGGACGTATGAGATATGTGGTATTGAGGTGAATGAGGGGGGGGGGCTTGTACGATGGGCGCCAGTTATGCTATCCGAGAGGATGGGTGGCATACGAACATACATTTGATGTGTAGGACCTTAGCAATCCCCATCAACACTGCTCGGCAGGAGTGGCAGTACCCCATTGTGGCCTCGCTACTAGGATTGTGAGTGACCCAGCCATTTCCGGGTGGTGTAATTTTGGACCCGCAGAGGACCTCTGATATACGCAGGGCCAAACACCTTCTGGCAGCCCATCTGTCCTTGAGGCCCTGGTGAGGCGGTTAGGAGGGCCCGGTCGTTATCTTGGATTCCGGAGCGCACTGGATCCCTGTAGGTAATGGGCGGGCCCTACACATGATCGGCGGGAGTTACCGAGGGCCAAGTGATCACAGGCACCCGCCGCCACCTTCTTGGACGCCGGTCTTTCTGAAGGACTGATGCTCTTACCCTACAGCTTGAGACACCCGGCCCCGGACTCCAGGGACGCTTGGAATTCCCGATAAGATCTGCATTCTCCACGAGATGCTGGTAGCAGGTTTCCCCGGACGTGAACTCCCAGAGCTTACTCTGCCACGCTGCAGGACAATCCCCACCATTAATATATAGTCACTGACGATTAAGACACTCGGGTATTTCGGTTTAAACCACTCGTCCTCAAGGATACGACCTGGCCATCTGCCACGCAAATGGCGGCTCTCGACGGCTGAGCGTTCGCCGGTCTGCGACACCTGTGATAGATGAATCTCTTCCAAATCCTCTCCAATCTCGGGGGTAAACGCCAAAGCACCAATCCAAGTAGCAAAACCAACATGAGGCCCGGGCACTTCAACTAACTGCTCCCCATCGGGATTGTTAGAATTGACCAAAAGTGGGCCTTCCAGTAGTCGAGATTGGTTGGGGCAGTGAATTCCCAGAGCTCTGGCGCTTTTGCCAACTGCAGGGAGGAAAGGGGATAGGTCAAAAGTAAATGATGACGTTGAAAAGTAGAAGCCGAATGAGAGTGTCGATGAGTTGAAAGGGAAATCTCTGGGAGTGTTTGTGAGGAAGAGAAACTTTCTAGTGCATCTCATGAGTCATCTTGAGGAAACAACAAAACAAACACCGCGATACGGCAATGGCACTGGCTGTGGTGGTAGACTTTCAGTGTGGTTCTATACCTAATGGGAACACACTAGACCCATCCACCTTACAGCATCCTCGAACTGCTCAAAATAAGCACCCGATGAGCTGCGATACATAGAAAATAATAAAGCCCGCCCTTCCGCGGTTATTACGTGTTGGTGGGGGCCGTGGGTGCTCCCATCGGGCAAAGGACTATCATACGGCCGCTGCCCGTGTCCGTAGGGAAGCCGCCCTATCGCGCGATCGGATCGCCCTGGAATAGTGAACATTTAGCACGATATGGGGTATGATAAGAAAGTAGGGATTGCCTTAATCCAAACACTACAGACCCATCCCGAGTGATAGAATATGATCGACCTCCTCTTTGTCGTGAATATTGGGATTTTGCCACTCGCTACCGCCTTGGGCCTGCTGCGTGGGCTAATTATGGATGACTAGTACAGCGGAAAGCCGAATCTTCCGTAATGGAATAGACAAAGTCTAGCGGTTGCCTTGCTCTCTTTTTCTGTAACAATTTGGGTCCTCCCCCTTTCTCCCTATCCTCGATCTGAGGGGAGATTCCGCTCCCTGGCATAGTCCCCGAACATACACACTGAACATACCACCTTTCCCAACCCTCCACGATGTTGTCCTCGATCACGTGGAAGTCGCGACATTCTACGGCCCTGGGATCTTCCATGTTGTCGTTCGCGATTTGGCATATAACACCATGAACCTTATTGTATCCCCATCACCCGCCAAAACACAAAGTCGGCCCTGAGGTAGAGTTCCCACTGGAAACGCGGCAATTGCTTTTGTGTGGCAGGCTTAAAGACAGGAGAATCCTGTTGGTAGTTAGGGCTCATTAGTTCAGTATATCTAAAAACACGGTCCTTAGGGTGTTGGGAGGTAATGGGGGGTAATTGTAATCCATTCAAGTGAGCTGAAATACAGCGTAGTGCCCGATTGTGCCTGGGTAAAGGCCGGGGACAGACTTTCTGTTTTGGTGAGCAATTTCACACCGGGGCTCGGGGTGGGACATTACTTATCCAAACGGACCTTCAGCGTACAGTGCTGTAATATTCTGGTCCCTGAACGGGAATGGCAGGTACCATTGCTAACGCCTCTCCTGCTTGTGTATGCGCCATGACAGTCTCGTACGCTCGAGTAGTTCTTGGACATAACTCATCATTAGTCGACCGCTGTGCAGTATAGTGCCTCCTTGGAACCTAGAAAAACCAAAGTGGTGGTTGAAAAAAAAAATTGAGCATGAGCAATTCGGACTCGCTATGTTAACCCACTCATGAATTCCCACCAAATTATATATCCAAGTAGCGGAGAACCTGGGGATCGGTATTTTACTGGGCTGTTCGCGATTGACGAACCCTGGGATGCCCTGCTATGGAATTGCTTATGTGGGGGAGCTTGGGAATTGAGTTTAAGAGCCTAGAAGTTGTATGGTGTTGCCGTCCGGGTAAGGTACTTATCTCAAAAACTCTGATTTCGGAGACCCACACAGGCCTAAACTACAACCACTGTTCCCGGATCCTGGCATGCTCGTCGCAATGGCAAAATGTTTCGCTCAGGGATAAATAACTGTAATTGGATGATCTCTGGCTGTGCTGTAAACATAAAAACATCTTCTTTTGGCCTAAAATTCCAGGCAAACCATCAGGTATGTTGCCAAACTGTGTTATCATAATACTATCTTAGCACTTGCGACGGTGAAAATGCTACAGGCTGCTGTTGGACATACGTGACTAAACCCGGACCATTGCGTACTAAGTTAGGGCACGCTAGAGTGGAAGACTTTTCCTTATGTGTTTCCCCCTTTCCTTTCCCTCCTGACTTTGCTCTTTGCCTTTCATTCCATTCTTATTACAACTTTGCGTTCTGAGCATTGCGGTCGTCATATTCTGCTTCTCCTTTCTCTCCCATTTACTCCTCTCCTTGGTGTAAGTCGGTTCAAATCATTTCCCCTCCCCCCAACATTTCTAACGATTACCAAGTTTAAGCCCCCACGGTCTATCCTACACTACAAACCTGCAACCCCCCCGTACACCTACAAACTCGAATTCCACCCGGACCCACAGCGGAAGAAAGAGCCAAAACAAAACAATACCTCTTGGATACCCCCGGATCGGCTCAATTTTCGAGAAGGGGTTTTTGCAAACCTCCCAGGAAAGCCGCGAGTTATGCAATTCCTCATCCTGGCATCGTTGGTCGCTTCATCTAACTTCTCCCTCCCCTCCGTCTCACCAACCCCCACCTCCACCACCCTGGCTGGAATTGACGTCGCCCCGGGCGCGTCAGCTTCCCTCCCTCTCCCCGACTCTCTAAAACCCGGATACTACAGCTGTGCAACGACCAAAAACTCCCCACCATTCTCGGACATTATAGCTATTGGAAAACGCATCCTGACAGAAGGCCACTCCCCCCCAAACGTACCCCCTGGTAAGCCATGCGGGGAACTAGCGACTGCCGGATCCACGGCGTTTTACATCTGTGGGGAGTACCCAACTGGTGGGCAGGATGATGGTGTTGCCGTGGGCGTTACGAGTATTCTGCTTCACTGCGGGATGGGGCGCAAGGCGGAGGGGGTGTTTAGGGTTTCGGGAGAGGGTGTTTTAGTGGTTACGAGCGTGGTGGGGGGGTTAGTTGTTGATGGAGAGTTGAAGGATTTCTGAGGGGTGAGCTTGTGAAGGTGATGGGGGATATGGCTGGTGGATGGTGTTCTGGTTTGTACATTGTTTCCCCGTTTGGGGGATTTTCCTTTTCCAACTATTCGGCGCCGATTGGTGGGTCATGGCAGAAAGAGCGCATGGAGAGGGAGGAAGGATGCCGTAGGTCTTTGTGCTTCGCCCCCCATCATTACTCACCCTAGGCCATAAGAACCGTATCTACTGATCACATTCTCCAACACCGTCCGAGGATGGGTTAGCCCCGGTTCAGTGAGAATCTTTGGGCGGAGCGCTTGGCGGAGATTGTCAATGGAGGACGACGAGCTAGGGGCTAACAGTATCAGTAAACTAAAAATGTACAAGGCTTAGTAGGTTCATTTGGAATTATTGGTCCTACGAAAAAATCTGGCAGAGCTTTTCTCAAGAGCGCACACAACTGCTGCGCCTTCCGTTGAATATCATCCACCCTTGCTGGCAACGCTTAGCCCAGGTGGTGGGGTGGATACGAGGGGAAAAGGTCCTCGGTCGAAATTCTGTATCTTGACATATCTCTACCATCGCTATATCTCTTTATCAGTGGTTATCCAGGGGCCACCTGCGTGCACCCCACCTATCTCACCTACCCCTATTACCTCCGGTACAGACAATTTCTGCCAACCCATCCAGATAGAAACATCAGAGCTGTTTGGTGCCCCGCAGCGCATGATTAGAGGCTTACCAAGGGGGGAAAACGAAAATTGCGAGTATGGGTGGAGGTATAGTGCTTGTAGGTACGTGAGAATTTTAACAGGGTAGAGCACTTCCGAATGGCCAGGTATGGAGACTGGATTATATGAAAGGTTTATGGAAGAAAGGGAGAGATGAAGTTTACAATAAGAAGAGTGTGGTCCGCGAGGCATCTTACTATAGATATATCTGTTGTTTCAGCTCCTAATATCGGGATACTCCCTTTCAGATTTTCAGGTAGGTAGTTTGAGGACTTGTAGCATACTACTCGAATGATGGACAATGCCGGGGCGTTGGAGCTTCCTCCCTCAATATGACAAGGTCTGGGGGGGGGTTTTTTTTTTTTTTTTTTTTTGGCGTACTCGAGTACTATACAGTACAGTACAGTTGGATTTAAACCTATTATTGAAAAGGGTCAAAAGCTGAACTGAGGATCACTTTCAAAGACTTGAGCTAAGTAACATTAATGCAAATATGGTATGGGTAAAATACTGCAATACCCAGTGCACACTCTAGGTTTAATCTCCCAGAAAATGTCACTGTAGCGGTAGCAGAAGAAAACGAGAGAAAAAAAAGGGACTAAAATAGAGTGTTGAATGAAAGACCTAACTTATTGAGGAAAACCAATTTCGAAAGCGGGAAAAAAACGGAAGAAAAAGGAAACTCGGGATTCTCCCAGCGCCTTTCGACCCTGCTTGATCCTTCCGAGACGTGCAGTCGCACCTCGCTACAATGGATCTCCTTAGAGTGTAAAAACTGCTGTTACGGACGAGTCACTTGGGAACTTGAGTGCCCCCCTACAAATTTTCCTGCTATAACGAAGTATATATTGAGGGACATTCCATAATGGATTCGAACTGAGTTTTCGGGGATTTATCACCCCGTCTCCGTGCAAACTGAGCCTGAAGGAACGAAATGCACTCAATCTACTGGTCGAAAACCGTGACATGGTGCGATAAGTTAAGCCGAGCTTTTGAGTAGATTGCGTCCTGAGATCTTCCATTGTGGTCCATCACATCATACTTGTATATCTTCCGGAGGGCCCACTCTTGACTCTTTCCGGACCATTTCTCCCCAGGTCCTATAATTGTGATAGTGTGCCCGAGATGCTGGTCACAGTCCTGAAACCAATACTAATTCCAGCACTCCGTTAACCCCTCTCTCCGATTCTTTCCAGATTAGCCCCGTACATAAATAAAGCAGCCATCCAGCACAGCAGGAGAAGATCACGAGCGAGCACTCAAAAATCACCAGAGCAAAAAAAAAGAAATATACTCGAGTACATCCCACGGTGCCGATGTTTCGCTGCTCCTTCACAACTTGCTGTATTGGAACCTTGCCATGACGAGATGAAAAAACCTAAACTCTTGGCGTTCGTTACGGCCAGTGCCACTGTATGATATCTCTAGACCACACTCACTCATCGCCCCCCCTTTTAGCCGTGCCAACTGCCAACTTTAGTATCGCCAGTAGTAATAATACCGGTAGCGGAATTGACGAATCCCTCGCGCGCCCCACAGGAGAAGGTGGGAATTTATTAGTCAACCAATTTGTGATAGATGGGCTCCGATACTGTGGGTCCAGGTCCGGCGGAATTTTTCCGATACCGTGCTCGTAGAGGACGGAGCTTTTGATAGTGCAGCGGGAGGTGGTGGTGGAGTACTGCAGATAGCTGGTCGTGGGGATCTCAAATGGTATTAGAAGTACCGTACTGGTGGTACGGTACTTGTAGACCCTTGTAATAATAATATAGATTACGCCGTTATTATGCAGGGGGGGATTTTTTTTTTTTTTTTTTTTTTTTCCTAACCTCGTGATGGTTGTGAGGGTATAACGTTTTTTTCAACCAATTTAATAGAATGCACCCGCTGACAAAATTCCTCGAACCATGGTTCAACCCACCGAGACAAGCCCGATATAGTACCTTTACGATACCCTCGATAGGCAAACCGCTCCCAACTCCGGGCCCTCCCATTGCGAGGAGCCCATAATTCAGCGCCGGCGACTACAGAATCAACTGGCAAAGAGCCTCATGAGACACATCTAGCACCGCACTGCACTATATAATAGTCGTAAATTACACCACCAGTCGGCACTCGGCGATGTCAGCGAGACTGCTAGACTTAATTCCAAAAAAAAAAACCCCCCCTCTGGAGATTAAAGGGTACAGTACGGGTGCCGGTAATCCCGAGGCCCCGACACGTTCTTCACCCTTCTGGAGAGATATTTAGAGGGCAGATACCGGTACGTGCCTGTGATTCCGGGGACTACGAGTGCTCGTACAGTACTTTTGTGGGGTGGAAATAACTGTTAGGGGGTCACTAGTGTAGCATAGTGTTGTATGACTTTGTGGTTTGATGATTATATTTGGTGTGATACAGTATGTAGTGCGGTGCGGATTTAGTTGATGAGAGAGTGAAGAGAGTGAAGGAGAAGAAGTGAATGACAAGTTGTAAGGGATCTACTCTTTAGGAAAAATAAATGGCAAATATGAACCAGAAAGCAAAAGAGTACTAGTGGAAAACAGGGCAAAATGAACCAAAAGGCAAAAAAGCAAAAGAAACAAAAAAAACATTGTGCAAAGTTGTCCATATCCTCCCGCCCGTGACCCTCCAGCAGAATCCTAACTCAAATCCCCACTCCTCAGCGCATACCCATCCTCGGCGCTCTTCCTCTTCCTCCCTGGCACTGCAACGCTCGGGTGCACAACATTGAAGAGCACAGTGACGGAAAGCATGAGCACCGCATCGAAAATATACAGCCACACCTCCTTTTTCATCAAATACCCCTCCCTCCCCTGGACATACTCGATAACCCTGAAGGCGGACCTAACCAGGATAAACAAACTGGCGACATACAGCGCAATAAGAAGCGTCCTCCACTCCTTGCCCATCTGCGATGCCTGAGTCGGGCTCTTACGAAGCCGGCGGTCGAAAATGACGGTGGCGAGCATGAAGAAGCCAAAGAAGAGGATTTGCACGAGTAGACCGCCCAGGACAATGCGCTCTCCCCGCTTGGCGGAGTCCGCATCTTCCTTCGCCATCATTCCTCCTCCAGTCGATTGCATCAGGAAGCTGAGCACGTCCCCGGCGACGAATATCTTGGTCAGCCAGTTTACGCGGATCATGGAGTGGTGCTCGGCCTCGATGGTCGTGATTAGTCGGCCTAGGATCATGTAAATGGAGGCGGCGTATAGGGCTGGGGCGATGAGCAGAAAGAGGGCTTGGATCAGGTAGGGTGTTAGGGCAAAGGGGTCGCGGTTGGAGATTGCGCGGCCGATGTAGCCCACTGCTTCCACTGCGAGTGTGTTAGTATTGCGGTGGGCAATGGCGGGAGGTCATACTGAGAGCTCCGACTACCAATGGGATAAAGTACCATGTTTTGGTCCTGGTCAATTGGACCACATGGAACCCTGATGAGAGGAAGAAGCCCACGGCAAAGATGATTGCTCCGGCGAGCGATGGGGTGTAGTGATAGTGTTCGAACTTTTCCGACATTCTGGCTATCTTTCCTTCCTTGCGAGCTCCGGGGGATCGAAATATATTCTGATGTAGAAGTAGAGGGAAACCGAGAAGAAGAAAAAACACTTTATCAAAGTCAAAGGGAAGCTCTTATCTTGTGCGGTCCGAATAAGATTAATGGATAATAAGCAAGGAGAAAAGGAATCCAAGCGTCTGTGTTTACTATCCAACTTTGATTCTTCAACATCTTCATCGGGGGTGGGTGGATGCACAACTTAAGTACTAATCAACCAACCTACTACCTAGCAAAAGGAGCACCCAGTCCAGTTTGCGGATGCAGTACTAGCAAGCCGCAATCCACCTATCCCAATATCAGACCAATCCAATAGGTTCAATCCCACCGTACCGGTACTCGCACTCGAGTGTAGTGCCGTACCACGGGAAACCCGTATAGTATCATAGCCTTGCTACGGGCATCCTAACCCTAGCCCACCCACCCAAGCCACATAATAGCCATGCTGCGTACTCGCTTTCGTTTTCGCTCCCGCAATCCTCCACCGTCTAAGCCAGCCCAGCCTGGTGATGCGTAGGTATTGTAAGTAGACATCCATGGCGCATACCACAGACCTCTAACAACTCCACACGTGCATCTCACTACTCGCAATCCCCGGAAGTGAAAAAATGCCATAACTCAATTTCCATCCGAAGATCCGCTGACATGGTCAACGCTCCTTTCCTGCCTTCCACTCCCCCATGGGTAACCGCGAGGGGGAGCACGGATCACATATATTCCGAGAAGAAGAAACGCGTAGCCCGAAAAAGAAAGAAAGGGGCTGTGTAAGATGATGTTAACGAGGTTGGCGCCTTAGCTTCTGGCCACGACCCTTTCCATACCCACCCCCGAATAAGGCATGCATACGGAGGCAGGGTTGACGTTAGCCACACCATCAATGTCACAGGGAACCGGTTTCACGGGCTGCCGGAAGAGCGGCTGGCGCAGCGGAAGCGTAAGGCTGATACGATAGGCCTTTCCTGCGGCACCAGTAGCCCCATACCCGGGAACGGAAGGCTGGCTTTCCGGAAGCTTAGCGGGGGGACTGCAGTGGGGTCCGGTCTTGGTTTGGTGTCCCAGGGCCTCGCGTGGATTCCATAGCCACGTCCCCGTTGAGGGGGAAGACTCGAAATTACTGTGTTTCTACGTTTTCCCGGCAGCGGTAGAATACCACGATTTGGAGAATTGCAGAGTGCCTAACCTAACTATGCACCGTAAAGGCTCGAATAATTGAACCTAGCGCTAGGGGGTTGAAAAAAGGTTTGGACTACGGAGAAACATCAACTCGGTGAAACTCTCTCCATCTGTAGATGTCTTAAGCTATCAAACATGTGCTTGGCCCATCCTCATGAACCTCATCATATTGAACTGAGGTATAGGGAAAATAGAAACAAAATAAATCCTTTCCAACTAGTATAAAATCCAATTGCTCAATTCCTTGGTTGAAAGGAAAATGGCACCAAGACTGACTGGACAAATTCAGGTTTATCCAATTCTCCTACCCCAGTCTGCCAAATTATTCTATACTGGAGTGAAAAAAAAAAAAAAAAGTGTGGACCTAAATGAAAATACCATGAAAGCCTCCAAACAGCTCTACAATGCATTGAATATCCCTACCAATCTTATAAGATTAGCAATGAACTCAGATTGCTATCTTATTGAATAATACCTAGTATATCAATAGGACCTACCCAGGTGCAAAAGCCAACCAGAAGCAAAATTGCAGTACAATTTAGCTTCCTGAAGGCAATCTCTCTCAGTAGTAGAAGGAGAAGCAGGAAGTAAAATTCAGAAATGTCATCTAAGTGCAGTATTGGGTACCAGGAGGTAGAAGATAGTAGAAGTGGGAACTGCTTGTACAAAAGATTTCAATAATACAGAGCATCCAGTCTGACTGTCTGACATGGTTGGTTTTAATATATTAGTAATAAACTATATGTTAAATACTATATAAAAGAACAACAAATCATATTCAGGTACTTGAATAGCTGATTTTGGTAGTTGCTAAGCTTTTATTATATTAGTTTCTATACAGTAACCAATATATCCAGCAAACTTCCAACTGGCTTTAGTCCCACAATCTTATCATAGATAAGATCCAATAGATAGAATTCACAGTTATACTCTCATACCAATACAGGACTGGAGGATAGTCCTACTGCTATTGGCTAACATCAACTCTGTAATATAGTCAATATGAAATAGACTCCACCTCTATTTGAGTACTTTGAAGAAAAAACTTACAATCAGACCAGAGTGAACACAATTTGGGTTGAGAGTTCCTAGTCAGGTTGGAACAAATAGTAAGGTACAATACAGTGCACAATATTTATTAATAGAATTTCATAAGTTAAATAATTGATCTTCTTTTATAGATAAGAGATTAGAACAAGAATACTTATCAAAAAACAGCTTTATGATATCTAAGTTATTGTCAAGTTTAATCCTAAAGTCTAATGCAACTGATCTAATATTATAAAATAGTTGGATGAGTAATTCATACCTATTGTTAAAAATCAATCTTACTTACTTGTTGTTGACCTCTATAGTATATACAAGAATAAAGAAGTTATAATATATTTTTTGTCAATAATATCACAGTTAGCCTTATTCCTGATAGCTATACCTCCATGGTACAACCTCTTGATATATTGATTAACTATCCTTTTTGTTACATATAAGATAAATAGGCCTAATATAAGAACAAGTTACATGACAATTGGCATCATGTCATATATTTAATCCCAGGTTCTACTGGCTTATTCAAAATGATGAGATAGGTTTTATCGAATAGAATAGTTGAGTAAGATCCCTCACTCTGCACCAATCAAATATAATAAAGGAACTTCTTGGAGGATAGATTCCAAGGTTATGACCACAGTAAACAATATTAAACTTATTGCTAAAATTTTACATACAAATATAAGAGTAAAGTAAATGGTAAAACTCAATATTGGTAGATCAAATGCTTCACTCAATTAAGGTCTTGAGAGGATGTTGATTATATAAGGGTAAAAGAGTTCTCATATAGATTTAAGTAGTCAGAATTTATGCCAGAAACTCCCCTATCAGTTTACTCCAACCTTGTAAGCATACCCTTTTCTACTAAGAGTTGTTCAGCTCTTTGTCTGTATTCCTGTAGATATGCATATGTCAACAAACTCTAGTTAGCATTCTCCTTACACAGTTTAGCTTCTGTAGCGTATCTCAATTATGGGCACCAGAGTAAAAACTTCTTCATATTGGTACCTTGTTAGTGGCTAACAGTCAAGTCACCTGGGAGAGCTTACTATTTACAAACACTTTTCTATATGTACTTTATCTTTATAAGTCTCAATCAGTTTCTATAGTCTACACTTTCTATTTACTTCTTTCAAATCATAGGACTACAGAGACTCCTATCGCAGGGTGCCTGATATAGTGATCCAATAAGTGCTACCCATAACTCCTACAACTGAAACCACCTCAGCTATGATAAGAGTCATGCTTTTAGTATCCTCAAACTTCTCTCACTAAGCCTATAACATAGTAGTATGTTTAGGCTTGATAGGTATAAAACTCTTGTAGTTATCTTGATACTACCTTAGACTACCCACAGGACCCCCATAGTTTGCTCCTACAATATCCATTAGTTTTGGTCTATTGTACTCTGAACAACCTGGAGAAGGTACTTCACCTTCTTACCTATACCCTTTTATATATTCTGCAAATAGTGTATAGTTGAGTGAATGGCCAGGATGTATACAGTCTTATAAGAGTACTTACCAAAGAAGCCCCTTTTTCTAGTATAGGCACAACTAAACAACTATTTGCCTATAACATTCAGGACATAGAGTAGTGCTAGAGGTGCATGATAGGAATAATGTATCCAAGTTACAGCTTCTTCAGAGCAGTATAGTTTGACCAATGGTATCCTAAAGAATTCTAGATTTGAGGGCTTTATATAGTTTTATATGACAAATATTCTAATTATTTTCTCCCAAGTCCTCAAGAGACTTTGTGGTCTAAGGCAGGGTAACTCAGAGTCTTAGACAGAGTAGCCTGAGTTCCACGGTAGGGTAACCAAACTCTGAAGGTAGGGTAATCCCACCTGAAGGTCAGGGTAACTTTATTCTGTTATTCTATCTACTTCTACAGCAGAGATAGATACTTGTATCTGTTCTCCAGTTACTCAGCCTAGCAGGGTAACTTTCCTACTTTAGGTCCCTAAGTACACTAATATCACCTATCAATATCTTCTAGGTATCCAAGTACCTAAGTCCCTAAGTACCTTATCTCTTCATAGTTAAATTCTGGCTATTAGGTATCTACAGGACAAGTAGTCACTTGTCTACCCATTTCTACTAGCTGACCTCTTGGGTGCCTGTATAGGTATAGGTTCAGGTTGCTATAGCTTATATGTGCTGGGTCATTACACTATATATTTTTACAGATTCTTTTTGGTAAGTTTTCTCTTCATAGTATGTTTAAATACTAGAAATACAATCGTTTTTAACAATTTCTCTATAAGTTATATTTCTATTATAATGAGCTGTCTCCAGCATTGTGGTATTTTGTTCTTCTATAAACCTTCTTAATCTCCTTGGATGCTTTTTTTCCTTTCTATCAGGCTGAGTTTGGTAGACTGTATCAAAAATAGTTGATTGAGGAATTTTAAGATATTGAGATATTTTATGAGTTGGAGTATCTCTTTCTTGCTGTCCTATTACCCTACCTATTTAATAAAAGGTAACAGGTTTGGTAGAAATTGACTTATACTGATAGATTCTGTAAGAAGGTATTATAATTTTGTTTTTAGTTGTGGTAGAAGTATAATGAGGTTCAGAAGTGTGAGGTGAGATTATAATCTTGTATGATAGAATGTTGTAGTGGACGAAATGTTCAGTTAATTATAATAATATACAATACCAATTATAAACCTGAGTCAGAAAATCAATATTGTAAAAATAGAGATAAAAACTATGATAGTATAAAGAAAATAGTAGGAAAAAGGGGTATGGCTACAACAACTTAACGTCTCAATCGAAATATGGCCTAGATGAAACTAGTGAGTTTATTTGCAATAAGCAATTCAGGCTTAATAATAGGTCCACTAAAGATCTTCAAGATATTTTTAAAAACACATAGTAAAAAAGATACTAGAAACTTGAGAGAATTGTAAATCAAAAGAGGCTTCAAAATAGCAATCTAGAGGTAAGATGTCCCATACCTCTAATACATATTTATTTGGTCTAAGAGTTATAGGGGATATGCCTGTAGAATTAAATAGGTACAAGTTATGATTAGCTGGAAATTTTAACATCTAAGGTGGACTTGATATGTTAGAATAAGCAAGTATGGTTGTATTTGTACTGTATTGTCTTCAATCAACCAGCTCTCTCTACATTCCAGGTATTTTTTATTTTAATTTTATTTTGATAGGACAGGTTATTATTCATTCTTGTATAGGAACACTTTTCTATATATGTTTTAGCGGATTCCATTGATTCTGGTTCTTGTGTGGGAGTTGAAATGTAAACCTCAAGGGACTATTACTCGAATACTGTACTGTACTGGAGGGCAGAGTGGGTGCGATAGGAGAGTTTGGCATTCGCGATCAACTACAGCACATGTCCTCTACTCGAGGAGACTTGTTCAGTACCAGTACTCCAGTACGGTTCTTGGCGATTCCACAAATAAGGAAATCTTGGCGCGGCTATTGCCTAGGAAACGTCAAGATTTCCGGGGAACCGGCAAGTAGAGTACGAATACTGTACGATGCCTGTACGGTGCTTACGCCTTCCAAGGGTATCCGGCATCCATGGGTCTTGGGGTGGTAATGACGTTGGAAACGCCAGGATTCCTTGCAAAGCTTGCGCGCTCGTACCACCTGTACTGTACTAGTGCGGCGTCGTACTTGATAGTGCAGATACTCCATGGAGGATGGTATCCCTTCGTCTGTCAGGGGCTGGGACCTTTGTTTAGAAAATGATCTGGAAAGTACTCCATAACCAGCGATGGGTTGCTAAGGCTTAACGCTGAGATCTTATCTGCCAGTCTCCCGAGCACGATGGCGGACGACGGTATGAGATAGAGACTGTGTTGATGCATTGCCTGCTTGATCGGGCGCCGAGAATGATGGGGCAGCAAGAGCCCACCGCCTAGGAGGAGGAGATACTGTATCTAGCCCGAATGAAAAGTGAGAATATTTGTATCTAAGTCACTTGCACTTGTGATAGTGGAGTAGACCTGGTGAACAAGATATATCTTTAAGACTCATAGATTAATCCAAGCTTGCATGCTCTTCTAACTGAAAGGAAAAATACACCCCTATTTATACCCTTCTATGGTTACGCGAACACTAACTCATACCAAGGAAATCTATAAAACCTGCTAGAATCTTCTAGCATAACACTGGGTCAGGTGACTGTGTCATATGACCGACACAGTCACACCACCGTACAGGAATGAGATACCGTAAATTTGAACAAAAAGCGCTGAGCCATCCGGGGGAGGCCGGGCTTCTCTCTACCCTACCATCTCGGCACCCTCTGGGATGCCTGTGGTGCCACATGGGCGGTTGGGATTGGCATTGTAGATTGGGATCCCGGAGGATCCGTAACGGATTTGGTTATGCGTTGTGTGGCTTTCCATTCCATTGGAGTGCAACTTAGCACCGAACGTATTATGAAGTTTTGCTCGGAGCATGTGGACGGGAGTGTTTCAGGAATAGATTCGGCTATCTTGAATCTGGTTCCGGCCTGCCTAAGAAGTATCGTGATTGTCACCGACGAGGGATCGCCCAATTCCACTTGTACCCGCGGCAGCCAAGAAGCACATGAGAACGAGGATTCGCGATATACCCAGCAAAAGATCCGTGCACATATAGGCCTCCGAATTGATTCACCGCACATATTTTTCGGATACCCCCCGACCCGCTGCGAGTGCTAGCTGTCGTGCAGCAGAAATACGCAAGCGCTCCCTAAACTGTACGCTAACCGTACGAGTATATATTCCCGGGGGTTATCTTCATACACCTAGTACTCGAGTACGCCTTCCCGGCATACCCAGTGAGCCAGAACAACGGGGGTCGAAATTTATGTGGCAGACTATCTGTGTACTAGTGCGGCTGGGCGTCACTATGGGGCCTTTGGCGCGCCATTATTTCTTACTGGTGGCCGGGGTCAGTCTTGGCAAATTGAAATCCGCTGATTTCAACATAAATCATGGGATTTCAATTTTCTACTGCTTATCTCAAATCGGAAATAATGTCTTGTCAAACGGGCCCTAGATTTAGACTCAAATGGTCTGGTACTTCATGCCGGATACCTCTAGCACCGGCAGCATTTGGTGTACCAGTATACGAGGCAAGAAGTACAGCCGTTTGTTATTAACGGTCTTCCGGTATCGGTATTGTGCCTTGGAATAGTTAGGCTTGAGCTAACGAGGTTCTCTCAGACCACCGGCACCCTAAGCGCTATCGCTGGCCTGGACTGGTAAAAACACCCTTTTCGTCCGGATGTCAGCTACCCGGTGGTAGTTTTGCTTTAGCATCGAATGTGCTTTCCTTTCCCGTCTCTTTTTTTTTTTAGACGGAAGAAAAGAAGGAAAGAGGGAAAAGCCAGTGCCTCCGTGATGTTTCACTGTATGATGCTAGCGACTTGAAGCTCGTTATCCGAAAAGCTTCGCATCACATGGCAATGTCATCTACTGGGTATCCCTGCAGTACAATTTACCATCATCAGGCCGAAACAGAGTCATCCCTCATAATCTCCACCCTCAATTGGTCTACGGATTGTTTTCCACCTTTGGCCCCCGGCATATATCGGGGGTTTGAGGGCACCTGCCGGTATTGGAGCTGGCTGAACCCAGGGCAGACTCGGAGGGGAAGGACAAAAAGGAAAAGGAGAAAAGGGTCTCGACAGTCCAGGATAACCCGAGTGATATTTTCCCTTCAAATCAGGGCACTCTTTGGGTACCTTATCGACGATCGAGACCTCGTTTTGACGATAAAGCCAACAAAATATCGTCATGGAGGCGTTGGAAAGTCTCCGAGAGATACGGGAATTTTATTTTCCCCCGACCCCACTCCGTTCCTCAAGCTATTTATTTGTGAGCCGCGATATCAACTTGCTGCCGGTGGTGGCCCTGAGGAGGGTGAACACGCACAGTACTTGCTCATCTTGTCTAGAAGCGGTTTTTCTTCACTTTTTTTATATAGCTGCTTGAGGAGCCTGTAGAGTGGCTTGGACTCTTGGACCCCACCCCAGCATTCGTAGCCCGTATCAAGATATCTGCTAGCACAGACCACATATGTTCGGGCTCCACCTAATGCAGCAATAGCTCGTGCGCTTTGTCAACCAGTCTATCCATTCCCCGTTCCATATGATCATCCAGGAGGTACGAGTAGAATTCCTTGCCCATTCCTGTAGCAGCTCCCCTCCTTCCACAGGTCGGATGTCGTGACAACTTAAGTGCAAAGTCACCGACTAGCGTGAGAATATATCGTAAGTAGTCCCAGGTAGGCAAGGTGTAGGTCTCCGCTAGTTATTGTAGCCCCCAAGGAATAAGGTGGCCCGCAGAACCACTGCATACGGTAGTCTACTGGGCTCTCTACGCATGGGGCTACCAATATCCATATAAGCGATTCCGGTGTTAGACAATTTCCATGAGTATCTTCCACATGGCATTCCTGCAACACCAGCACCCCACCGGAATAAGTTTGTACAAGAAGTTGAGTATGAGTGGGGCGAGCCCGAGTCAACTACCCAAAAGTTGGCGAGTGTAACCATGGGAACGGCGAACCACGCTTGGTATTGCTATAGAAGGGGAAATAAATTAGGGGAAAGCAAACAGTTCCGGCCATGGAGTTCTACACTCTCATTAGCCGAGTGATCGGGGGGGCCAATGGGAACAAGCTCGCCCCACTTATCCTTAGTGCCAGGTATATTCTTCCCGGAATCCAAGACCTTGACTGACCTTGCTCGAACCTAGCTCAACCTGCGGGGATAAAGTACGGGGAAGTTATTCTCGCCGATCAATGCGACAACGGGTGAATACACGATGGATATTTGACAACACACCATGGACAATAGTTCAGATTAATTAAAACTTTAAAAATAGGAAATATAAATCACAAATGTAGTCTAAAAAATTTCTTAAAAAAATTCAATATCTGATAGACTACTAAAATTTCAGATACTCTCCTAGGCAGAGACTCCTATAGCTTTTCCCAAGATATTGACTTTAATATACTTTCAATACAAACCTCAGTAAGAGCTTGTACTATACTATGCATCTCATAATAGTATCTGAACTTTCTTAGTCTTGTAAATTTTAGGAAATTTTTTACACAGCTCTTTTTTTTAAGTCCCTTCTAATAGAACTTGATAGAATTAATATTAGAAGAATTACAGGACAATTCTCTAACCTGAATATTAGTTTTCTTCAGTCAAGTTATGATGTCTCTTGCAATATAGATTTTTGTATTATTCTAGAGAAAAACAGAATCTCTAATAATATTTTCAACAACTTACAAAGTATGTATTAAACAATTATTCAAAATATCAATCTAGTGATATACATTTATACTTTTTTTAAAGATAGAAGCCAATAAATCATAATTGTTTCCTCTAACTTTTGTTGTTGATATATACTCCTGTCTTTACTACTAGTTGATGATGATGTAGTAGTAGCAGTAGTGAGTGAAGAGGAGAGTTTCCACATCTCTAAGTTGTGTGATCATGTTAGTAAGTAAGCACTTGGTGTCTTATTTCATTTTGCCAATCACCATTTCATTTCACTATAGATTATCATTGGAGATCCATGTTCAAAAGTAAAAGCTGTCCAATTTCAGAAAAAGCAACATTTTTCTCTCTTAGAGCAACACCTGGCCCCTTCTTAAAGTCTATAAGATAGTCTGTCCTTTCTGGAGGCATGGTTGTGGAAGGGTGGTTGATCAAGAAGATGGGGTTTTTTGAGGTGTTGCGTGATAACCACCAATCAGATGATCCCTTTTATCCTAGCACTTTAGTAAATCAGGTATTATATATATATACTTTTAATTCTTGTATGTTGTCCTTCTGTGATATGCTAACTAAGACTATTACTAGTGCCAAGACTTTTGCTTAGTCACTTTACATAGAGCCACAAAATTGTACAGTGTCACAAAACTATTGAGCCACAGAGTTGTATTCAGCTATGTAGTTGAATTAAGCTATTGGGCACTCAGGAGAAATGCACCCAAAAAGCGAGCCTGCAAGTGTGAGGGGGTTGTGGTGCTCAAGCCACAATCTCAGCACAAGGAATCGGCAATATACTCTTGCACTTTCCCTCAATTGTGCATGCCACCAGAGGTTACACCTACCTAACATCAAATATCACTCGGCATCCACTCACCCATCTCGACCGCCCAAATTTTACTTTACCAGCGGGGCCTCCCACCCAGAAAATAAGCTACCCAGAAAAGGTGATATATTTCCCGATGGGACAAATTACTCCCACATTCAAATCACTACTTCCTTCCATTATCCAGGTCTCTTTAAAAATTTTAATGGCTGAACGCTTTCCCTCGTCACTTCCTCTCTACCACCGGTTCTCCAAGCACTCTCCATCTTGATGCTTCCCCACCGTAAACCATTTCCCAAACCTAATTATCGCTTGCATGCGACCATTCAGGCAAGAATATATTCGTACACTCCGAATCTGCAGTACTATACGCACCTTGTGGTCCCCAGCGCCTACGCATTAAACACTGGGGTGGATATACCATGGCAGTGCAGTCGTGTATGGGCCACACCTGACAACGCACACGTCAGTGTCCATTCCAATCCACCTCAATACATATGCATGCCCTGAAAAACACTTCCTGGTATCAAAAAAGTCATGATCTATCACTCGTACCACTTTCGATATCCGAAGCCCCCTCGAGCTCAGCCCGATGAGCCCCGGGAGTCGGACCCCAGCCCACAATCGGGCCAGGCCAACTCCTCAGAAAGCACTGGCAGGACTGGCCTCTTTCCAATACTGACTATGGCCCCCCTGAAGCCTGCTCTGCCTCCAAAAAACCTACCCTTTTTCCCAATACCCCCACCGGGGCTGAGTCCAAGGGGTGAAATGTACAAGAGTGCCAACTCTCCCCTACCCACCTCTCGGGCGTGCCAAGCTACGACAAGATCCTCCGCCGACCTGGACGGGATGTCACATAGTAGACCGTGATGTTGCTTATATAATATTCCCAACAGGGCAACTACTAAACGCACCATACGCCATGGCTCCCGCAAGACGCGCGAAATTCCAGCAAATAGCCCCCTTTCCCACCCATCCCCCCCCGCCCCCCACGCACCCCGCTCTACCCTTC
Organism: Tuber magnatum; assembly: GCA_003182015.1. NCBI lineage: Eukaryota > Fungi > Ascomycota > Pezizomycetes > Pezizales > Tuberaceae > Tuber > Tuber magnatum. The sequence goes on along the minus strand of PYWC01000090.1, from coordinate 39,360 downwards.
ACGCCACGCAAGGAAAATATACCCCTCCGGCGGCACACTACTTTATCTCTCATCGCTGGGAATGCACATTCACGTAGACTATTCCTCTCATATCTTTCTGGTCTAACCAGATACTTTACCACCCCACCAAGTTGGGGATCCGGTCAATGCTGCGGTAATCCCTTAGATTACCGCAAGAATGCTCCCCAAGTGGCCATCATTTGAGGAGGTAGATAAAAATCGAAGACATATTCAGGAGCAGAAGGGATATGTCGACCGGAGTTCCCACGTGACTGGGCTCAGTAAGACCGTTGAGCTTCTGAGTGATCGATCATGATTAAAACAGGGTACTCGGGCCAGTTCTCAGGAGGGGTATACATCGACATGGATTTAATAGAGAACTATCGTATGTGTCAACAGTCTCTGCGGATAAATTACTATAATTGGGTGATATGGTATATACACACCCCTGCTTACAGGGTTGGAGTTAAAAAACCTAGCGTGGAGTGCGGATCTTTGTATTCTGGCCTGAATGCTGTATGCAGCCGGATCGGGATCAAAGCAACAAGAAAAAGGTTGAGATCCGGAATCACCACCAGGGGGAAAGCGCGCCCGGAGGATAACGTGGTGGAGAAGGTTCCAGGGAGAAAATTGTGAGCTATTGAGGTTAGTAATTATACCCAAGTTTTGGAAGACATTATCCCGATACTCAAATAATTGTCAACTCGCGACTGATTATCTGAATTTTAGGAACATATCGAGCGATACGAAATTGGCCTGCAACCACCCGGCCCTCAATCCCGCGAACCTACCGAGGTATCCGATTCCCCTGTGCGTCCGAGGCCAGAGCAAGCTGAAGATAGCAGAAGATATTGCATCGGATGGGCGGATATTTCGTAAACCTCTCTAGATACGTGCGCGAACTTGAAGATATTCGCCAACATCATCAGATACCCATTGACGAAATATTCACTACCCACACGCCCCCCGGCCAACCACCACCAGCGCCACCAAACATCCAAGCATCCTGCAGGCATTGGCAAATCTGGACCTACAAATCCTAGGCCATCGCTACTCTAGCCCTGCATAGTCGGACCGTACATGTACAGGCCATGCGCAGGCTTGCCCAGAATCTTTCAGCCATAATATTCACAAATCTAAGCTTCAAGATCCCTACCTCCCCATTTATTCCGCTCGAGTGTCCAACCTCGGGATAGATAAAGGCAGAGCTAAAACCACGAAGCACTACTCATGCCGTCTCCTCCGACAGTCTGTTTCCACTGCCTATAGTCCTACCGCTACCCCTGAAAACAATTGTCTCACCTTGTAAGCCGCGCCGTCCGAGCCAAAGATTGGCATCCTGAGAAATCACCGCTCTGGTCGGACTGCTAGAGGTTCCCCAGTTTCGTCTGGGGCTCTTGACAGTCCCCCCCCCTCCCGCCGGGTGATAGGACAACACATAGCAACACAGAATAGCACAGGACAGCACATTATAGCGCACGATAGCACAGGTTAGCACAGAATAACACAGAGCAGCACAGAACAGCACAATATAGTACTGTGTAGCACAGTATAACACAGGACAGCACAGTACAGCACAGTACAGCACAAGACAGCACAGTGTAACACAACACGATACGCACATGACTAGGATTACGCCCTCAGCCCCTTACCCGCCCCAGCAATCCCCTCTGCCAATTACGCAGCCATTCACCCAACCGGTACAGCTAGAAACCCATCTTCAACTGAAATATAGCCAGCCCGGGCCAACTCAACCCCAACGCAACCCAAACCATTTCTGAACAGAGAAGGAAAGGAAAAGCAAGCCGACTTCATGATGGCTTGAAAGCAGAATACGAAGTAATCGCCCCGGAGCGTGTTCACCAGCAAGCCAACCACTCACTCGATGATGCAACGCAGGCACCTAGAAAAAGGTCGTAAGCTACATTACCTCCTCTTAACCCGCAAACCGCCCAGCAGGTTACAATCTTCTCCCCAGTGTATCGGTGAAGCGCCGTACTATGCTGTACGTATCAAAGGCCACACTTCCAAAACCCCCGTGGTGTACCCTCCCAGACCCAGGCACCTCACCTCAGTTTTGTAATATTGCAATCGGCGGGGACGGAAAATCCCCGGGCCCGGTGACAGCACTGGACCCCAACATTGGGAGAAAATAAACAGTCAGTCTAGAACCGCGGAACTGTTTGAAAGTGTTCAAGCGTGCGATTGTCTGTACTCCCCCCCCCCCATAAGCTTAGTCGTTTTGTGAAGTCCCCCCTCACCTTCCTAGAAAAATTGCAATAGTCAATATATCACCCAGAGCGCGGTGCACACCAGTTCTCGCGAGCGGTCAATCAGGCCGGGCGTTGGGCAGACCCGGGTCGGCTAGCCGGACTTCAGGCATGACACCTCCACACGTCCGAGTGACCGACCATGATTCCCCCACGGGGTGGGGAGTTTTCAGGACGTGTTTACTAGTGTGATACACATTGACGTTTGCCCTCACCACTCTGTTATGCTCGTAGCGGCTAAAAAGACCGCTTGACGGAGAATTCATTGCGGATCCGGAAAATGCACTGTACGACCGTACACCCGTATTCTCTCCCGAAAAGTCACATCCAACCCAACCACTGGGACCAAAAGAAGATAAACGAAACCGCCCCGATGTAGAATCACGGGGCGAACCGCCCTCGGAGAACGATACGGTGAATTCTACAAGAAAAAAGTGTCAGGAATCAGACATTCGGAGATTCAGCGATACCGACAGAAGTGGCTGGAGAAAATGTCTTGATGCTCAAAATTTAATGATAATTCTAAACGCGGGAGTAATATGTCCACATTTTAGGGATATATCGAGTGGCGGGGATTTCCCGGCATCCACACCACTCCTGATGCTTGGGACATATCGGCATGTATTGGATCCCTCTCTGTGTATCCGGGCATGAACGGTGGGAGATATCTTCGGATATCCCATCCTATCCGAGGATGTCTATCACCCATCCACAAAGTATTTGCTAACCATAAAGCACATGCCGAAGCCCGGCAACCCCTAGGCAGCACAAGTATCCCAACCAGGGTCAAAAACTCATCAAATGTGCGCGCCGGCGCTACCGGACGAGAAAGAAAGCATTCTCAAAATGTGGGGAGGTACTGAAGGTTCACCCGGTAGAGTACCAGTTGATATGTTATGGTACTAGGCTCATAGGGAAAAATCGTAGATGAGGGACAGTACGTTCAGTGGACTGCAGATTTCCTCCCGTTCCAAGATCCAGATAGAGTTGATAGAGGTATAGTAGAGAGTCTGACAGCACACTCGCCATTCGATACCGCTGCTGACATACGCCCTAATCGTGACAACAACGCAACAGCCCCCTCCAGGTAGTGGCCGAGAGCAATGCGGAAGATTAGGCGGAGGGTTTTACACACCTTTCTTTTTTCCCTTCGTTGTGGAAAATAAGATGGTTATTTGTATTGTAAATTTTGTCACCACTGTTTGTAATGTCTTAGTCTGGACAGAGGCTCTTGTTGGGAGGGAGAGAGAGAGCGGAATTGGTTCTCCCTTGCTGTGTCATTTCTCACCCTTGTTGGTAGAGGTACGGTTTGTTGTGGGTACAAAGGGGGAGTAGTATGACAACCCACAAAGCAGGCTCCCTTCCCTTTCCGACCCCAGGCCTACAATGGCTGCACAAGCGCAGCAGTGAGCAAGGCCAGCATGACTAGTCCATCCTCAGAAACACCTATCCAACGGCGTGAGCGAAGGGAATGCCAGAAGAGGAGCAAAAATACAGACCGTCAAGAACCCCCACCCCAGCCCCCTTCTCAACCCATACATTCGCGCCCACCCTTCCAGCAACTTGCACCCCAACCGCATTCGCAGCAACTGCCTTTCTACCGCCACCGCAGCCACCACCTCCATCACCTCTCGTAGCCACGGCAAAAACTTCCAGCACCCAAACTGCCTGCCCACCCTGCAAATCCCCAGTCTTCCTCCAAACCGCCTCCCCTGGCCACCCAGTCCTAGCCCATATCCACTTGCTGGCACGCCACACACTCCTCCAGCATTGGCCCAATCCCAGTTGCAGAGCGAGCGCAAACTCCAATAGATACCCAGGGCCCCGGGAGCTACCTAGGGTGTGGCCAGCGGTACTATCAGGCCTGAACACGGCCACAGCGCATTTCGAATCGGGGACTGTGACCTTCAGGCCCCGGCGTGAGCGGCGGAGCGGGGGGGAGGCGAGGTTGTAGATTGGGGTCGGGCGGAGAGCCCGGGTGGTGGTACTTGTGGTTGTGTTGGTGGTGGGGATATTTGGTGAGATTGTAGAGGTTGCGGCGGTGGAACCAGTTGTTGGTGCCATGGTGGAGGTGGTAGCCGTGGTATTTGAAGAGGAGGAGGCCGGTGTGGCGGGGGTACCCGGGCAGGGGCTGGCGGGGGAGTTGGGAGCCGCTATAGCTATTGGAGAGGAGGGATTTCCGCTCGGCACTGGGTAGGGATATTGTTGGATTTGCAACCGCAGCCTGCGGGAGAAGGGGTTTGATGCGAATAGGTTTGAGTTTCTCGGGGGACGAGCGAGGATGTAGGTAGTTCTCACGGGCCGTGAAGGGGCAGGTGGTTGACCCTGTAGGGGGGGCCGTACCGGTGCCTGCTCGGACCCTTGTTGGGAATCGACAGATGCGGTTTGGGAAGTCTCCATTCCGATGTACGGTAATATTGCCCGCACCAGGAGGGTGGAGAGGAGGGAGACGAGAAGGGAAAGAAGAGATTGGTTCTGTCTATAATACTCGAGTAGTGCGGAACCGCGAATATATATCGGAGCCCCTTCGTAATGCGAATTTCGAGCCTTCCAATGGGCCAACCCGACCCGACCCAAGCCCAGCGAAGGCTCGACCCGACGTAACCCAACCCAACAGACCATACCCCAGGTTAACCCAACCAAATTCATTGGGTTAGTGCGAAACAAACTGAGGGAGATATACTGGTATTGAACAGAGTCCAGCGCAGGATAGGAAACCCAACAATTCTGACCCTTTATAAGTTCTATCTAGGCAAAGGCAAAATTCTCCTTCACCCTTTCAGCTTCAGCCGCGGCCGCTGCTTCCGTGGGCTTTTGAATTGATTTTTATGACACCCCATCACGGATGGAATGAACAAGTGTTGGGTGAGCAAAACTGGAGGGGTGGGGTGTTGGGTGAGGGGGCTGAGGTTGCGGCGGTGAAACCAGTTATCGGCTGAAGCGGTAGCCTTGGTGTTTGAAGAGGGGAAGTTTGTTGTGGCTGTGCTGCCTGGGCCGGAGCCGGCGGTGGGGTTAGGGGTCGTGGTAGCCATTGGAGGGGTATGGTTTTTATGATACCCGGTATCATACTGGGTATGATATGATATAATACCGGCATTTTTACATTTGCAACCGCATTCTGCAGGAGAAGGGGTTTGACAGGAACGTGCTTGAGTTCCTCGGGGGGAGGACAGGCGGGAATGCAAGTGGCCCTCACGAGCCCTGTAGAGGCAGGTGTTTGGCCCTATAGGGAGGGCCCTACCAGTGCGTGATTGGGCCCTTGTTGGGGATCGATTTATATGTGGTTCAGGAGGTTTCCATCCTCCCATAACGTCTTCCGCAGCAGGGGGATGAGAAGATGGCAGATGAGAGGGTGGGGAGGTTTTCTGCCATTTGTAAAAGTGCGGAATCGTAACCATATATTAAACCCCCTTCGTGATGCAAATAGCGAGTCTTCCTATGGATTAACCCAACCCAGCCCAGGCCCAGTGAAAGCTCAGCCATACACAATGCAACCCAACAAGCCATAACCCAGGTTAGCCCAATGAACCCAACGAACCCATTGGGTCTTCAGTGAAATTGAGGGAGATATGCGAGTATTGAACAGAGCTCAATGCATGATAGGAGATTTGATCATTTTCACTCCATATACGTTCCATTTGTGCAGGGGCAAAACTCCATATCCTTCGGCTCTCTGCCACTGCCGCCGTTCCCTTATATTTTTGAACTGATTGTTGGGCCTGGTCGATGCATTTGGATTTGATTGTTCCCCCTAATGGATGGAACGAACACGTCTTAAGTGAATTGTCGGATTTTGGGTGCTGTGGGGTTTAAGGTGATTTTGTGAACTTTGCACGATATTGTGCCCGGAAGTGGACTGGGGACTTATCAAAATCACTTACCATAACTATCTTTTCACTAGGAGATTCTGATGGCTCCTGTACCCACGATAACAGTAGTGGATTATTATTATTCTCCCCCTCCAATCTCCAGTAGGGTACGCATTCGGCGATAATAAAGGATATCAATTCAATTCATATACCCCCGTGTAATCGTAGTTTGAAGTATACCCATAACTCAGTCGGATTCGTAGACCTCAGAATCCAGAAGCAGGCTCCATGTTTTATAGGATGGGTGGTAGACTCAATGGAGCACTAGTAGTACAAGAAAAATGGCTTGCAGCCTTGGTTGATCAAATGGGTTTGAGAACTAATGATTCATTATCACATAATACGGAACTTTAGAAAGATCCGGAACGAGTGATAACTCGTGACGATGGAAGCGGTATGAGCTTAGTGCCTTGCATAAAATCTCTCCATGGACCATTTTCTGCAAACCTGTTTCCCCCTAATAGGATATTCCCATTCAGTGCACTTGGCCTCTCATTCTCACAGCGACAGCAATGATCCAGGTGTAAAACATCCCGCCACGCGCAAAACCAAGCATGGAAATTTTGTCGGGTTCGTTGGGCAACTGGGGCTCAGCCCCCCATAGGCCCAACACCACCCATAAAAGAGAGATCCACAACCCAACCCAACACACCCAACGAAGTCCCGACCCATTAGGAGGCTTCGTAGATAGTTTCGGACCAAGGTACACACCAGAGGCGGGTCCCATCCACCGTCAAAACGTAACCCCCGAGTCTTCACCTCCCAAGCTGATACGTGGCGGGCCTTATAACATACCGGCGCTCGATATCCCACCACAAACCACGCTGATTTCGGAGGACGTCTCTCCACCACGAGTGAATCCCTAGCCCAAGCATCACTACTCATAACCTGGTGTCACCGTGGGGGTTCTTCCCATGTTCATCCGTAGATCCTCCCGGCCGGTCAGGTAACGACGCTATGGTAGGGCACACACGTCCTCCGCAGCAAACAGTATACTGACGCCGAAACCCTATTTCAGTGATAGTGCGAAAAACAAAGAAATGGAGACGTCGATAAGCCCAAAGGGGCCGAGCCAGAGGGAGCAATGATTTTTCCAACCGGAATGCAACAAATGGGGAAACGAGTACACTCCAACTCATAAAGTATCCGGACGCCATGGCGCCAAGATAGGTATCGCAAGTGCCAAGAGGTCCGGATACTTTACGAGAGTAGGCGTATGATACTACAGTAAGCTTGCAGTGCCACCGCCCCGCATCCACTGCGCTCGAGCACCGTAGCACCCAACCTCGTCTCAATAAACTCTAAAGCCACATTCGGAACGTGGATGCCCCAAAACACATCAAAACAACGCTCGGAAGAACCCTCTAGCGTTTGGGGGGGTAATCCCTGTGAGAAAACATTCAAAAAACTATCGACGACAGGGGGGTATGTTTGACACCATCTCGTGCAGGCACAATCGATACAAACCTGGACACCATCTGCCGACACAGCAGACACTTTGAAAACATGTCTTTTTAACACTCTCTAAACAGCTATCATACAAAACAAGAAAGAGAAATAAACTTAAACAAAGTGTAGTTTTATATATATATTCTTTTTTCTAAATTTCCACCGGCCGCAAGCGATTGCTTTCCAAAAACTGGTATGATATCATACAATACTGTATCATACAGCACACTTTTTCTCCTCTCCAATTTTGGTGACCAGGCCAAGGGCAATGAAAGCTTGTGAGCAAAGACATATCATTCCTAATTGGGCATCACATTGAAAATATTTTGACTTCCGAGACACTGAGAACGTCTACCGTATTTTCTCGTGAAATTGAGTATCTCCGTGCAACCATTGTATCTGCTAGTGGCTGCCCCTGCAGGCGCTTAGCAGAGTGATCGGTGGCGACAGCCAACATCACGAGGCCAATTATATGGAACTTATTGGTAAAATAAAGAAAAAACTCGGAAAATATCATATACAGAAAATATTGTTTAAATAGTTGAGCTTGAATTATTCCTATCAGCTACAATTTCAGTTTCCTTACTCCTACCTTGTCCCTAGCTGATGTCAGTAAGTATATCAGGTTGGATCTCTTCTGCTTTCCTACAATCTCCAATTTCTAGGTTCTTCTACTCTTGATATGTAGTCTAAAATCAATACCTCTATTCAGTAGATTTGAAAGTACTACATTTTCAAAAAAGTAAAAAATGATTTTATGCTCCTCAAAATAAATCTACAAAAAGTATTTTCAATATATCATACTAAGCTATAAGAATCCATACCTGCCCTATACTCTAGGTTTCTATTTCCTGTATCTCTATATAGTTTATTATAACCTTCTTCATAAGTTTTCAAAACATCTTCTTTAATAGTTTACTAAACAAAATATTAAGTAGTTGTTTTAAACTTATACAGTCTCTAAAAATAAGTAGTAGTACAATCTTCTCTTACTATCTTATATTATGTATAACAACCTATACTAGTCTACTATATCAAAAACTGAAGAAAATAAATTCTCTTCAAGAACAAGAAGTTAGTTATTAATACATTATCAAAAAAAGTTGACTATTTATATAGACTCTCTAATTAAATTCAACTAGTACTTCTATATAAAAATATTTAATTTTACATTTAGTGATTATTCTATACTATAAAATATAACTATAGATAGGTATTAAAATACACTATTAGTAGAAATATAAAGTATTGAACTTACTATTTGCATGTCCTATTTTGAGTAAATAGATCTAAGTCTTTTTTTTTTTTAAGTTATGATATTATTTTACTATTTTAGGTATAAGAATATTACATACTAGAATATCCTATAGCATAAATAAAACCTCTGTACCAGTATCCTTCCAGTACTCAGAAAAAAAACTGCCTTTCAAAGACTTTTGAATATGGGCTTAATTACAAATACACCTCCAGGAAAACAAATCTCAACTGTATAAGCAAATAGTGTAAAAAAAAAGTAAATTAAGGTACAGGTAGGAGGTAACAGGAAAGCATCTAGTATTATTCTCTAACAATAAAGAAGAAAAAAATTAGTAAAAAGAAAAGTCTAAGTAGAAAGTATCATACCCAAATAGAAAAAAGTAGACATACCAGTCTACTTTTAGTTTAAGGTCCAAGAAAAAGCCAGAGGCTATTGATCTACCAAGAAGATAGTTCTTTACTATGGTAGTTATAAATAGTAACAAGTTTACCAGGTATGGGCTTGAGCTAGTAAAAGAGGAAAGAGAAGCCTACCTGAAAGCAGGAAAAAAGTGTAGGCTAAACCACTATAAGTAGTAGATTTTCAATCTAGCTAGTAGTTAGTAAGATACCAGCTGTAGTATGCAGGTGAGAAGTAGAGGGTATCAGAACCCCAACTAGAAGTGTAAAGTAGTAGGTTATTATTTAACATCTATGATAAAAGTAGTAAGTAGAGATAAACTCCAAGTTATCAAACAACTTTCAAAAATATATATATATCTAACTAGATCATCTTCAAAGATATAAAAATCATCAGAGGGTAGAGAATTGAGAACTCAACTAGTAGTCTGATAATAGGTATTTTGCTACCATGAACTGTATTTCTAGCTATCTGTTGTCAGAAAATAGATATTGCCAACTATACTAATAGTAAGCAAGACTTAAGTTAGAGTAGAGTAGCATAGAACTAGTATTATTACAAAATACTAGAAGGAGTAAGGAGGGCTCAATAGAACTAAACTTGAAGAGTAGATAATAGAAAAGTACCTCTAATAGTGGAAAATATATATAAAAAATTCTGTCCCCTTAAGAAAAAAATAAGAACAGGAAAAGTGGTAATGTTTTTACAGTATTGTAGTTTTCTCAGTTAGTAAATAATCTCATATACCTATAAAGTGGTAAAAATAGAATACAGAAAAAATATATCCAACTTAAATATATTTTAAATATATATACTTACAAGTTTAACTATTCAGATATTCAATATATTAAAAGTTTTATAAAAATTACAATTATTACTAAAATGAAAATAACCTGTATCAAATTTTAAAACTTACTTTAAAATAGTTGACTAGTAAGATTTAGAACAATAATTAGTCAATAAATTGTAATGGTTAAATTAAAACTATAGTAGTATATTATTATTATACTTATTTATTATTTACTAAGCTATTTTTATAACAACTAAAAAGCTAATTTAGTATTATATTCAAACTACCAAACTATTATGATATATCTCAGAATTTAATCAAGTCTATTCTCTTTCTTCTTTCTCTTTCTACTCTATCACCACTTACTTCTACTTTAAACTCTACTCCTTTTTTAAATTTTCCAACTCTATTCTAATTTCTTTCTTATTCTGTCATATATTGTCTATAAAGTAAAAAGAGATTATTAATTTGGAACTGATCATATCAAATAATTTACTTCCTTTTCTACTATTTTAAGAAAAGCTTACAGTATAATAACTATAATTCTAAATCTAATTAATACATAACTTAAATACTAGCTTTTTAGAGTCTCCTCCTCTGTTCTTTATATTTCAAATTTTTTTATCCCTCTCTATTTTCTTATCTATGTACTAAAAGTTTACTAAATAAAATACCTGAAAAATATCAGTAGCTTTCTACTATATTGGTTTATACTATAAACAAATCTTATTGCTTTTAAGATAAAATCTCTTGTCAGCTAATTGATCTTAAATCTACATCTTGTATAACTTATTATAATATTAATCTAAGTCTCAGTTTTAGCCATTGTTTTAAAAACTTTTCTTTACTCTATCAATAAAGTTATATAATTTAGGTTCAATAGAAAAAATATACTCAAAGTAACAAAAAAGTAATTTCAAACTCAAGTTTTCTTTTCTTTTTTCTTTATTTCCTTTGACTTCCTTCTACTCTTAAGCTTATCCATTTTGTAGCTAGATTTGTCTACATATTTAATTTAAAACCTATTACCATTCCATATAAAATGAAACACTACCTCTATCAACTTTGTTACATATAATATAACTCTTAATATTACAAGGTAGCTATATGAGACGGGGACGAGATGGATAAAAAAAAGCGTATATGGACCACCCGACCCAGAGAGGTACAAGCACCGCCTCCAGCAAGCAATAGCTAGGCCGAAACATTTTTTAATTTTGTGTAAAGTTGTTTTTCCATGCACTACTCATCAAATCTCACTCGTGCACGGCCGGGCCAAGACCGCCACATGAGATACCGGTACTATCCCTGCACGGAGATACCCATTTTCGCGGGAAAATACTGTACCAGAGTAACTCGACGATCGAACCAGGGACTCAGAAAAGAATTGTAGAAATAATAGAAACCCCGGAAATTGATTACCTGATTATCATTTTTTTTCTCATTCCTATTTTTTATTCCACCCCCCCTCCGCCGTTCTGCACGATCACTCGCTTGTTTCAACATTGTCACGTTAGTGTCTTGGTGTGGGTGAGGTCCATGTTCGTATCGTATCGATGACATGTTTATATTAGGCATATCCCCCCCCTGTCACCGTTGGACACTCGAGCACAGTCGCACCCCACCGTCCCGGATGGCCAAGATCCGAAGAGCCTTTCCGGCACAGTAAGCGATCCGGGGGCAATAGGTCGGGTTATGGCGCAAAGAAATTAAGAACTCGGAGAGATGCATACGGGACAGCGAGGTATCCGGACTACCGATATCCGGGACACCGGGGTGTGACCCTACTGATACTTGTATCCCGAATGCCCGCGAAGTGCCTTGGCAATGGGTCCAGCATGAGATCTGTTTTACAAAGGTGTCATACTCGCACAAGTTTCTTTTATTAACATACCGGTACTCGAGCACAAGCACTACCGGGGAGGGGGGGGGGGGCAATTCCAGGATGTTGAGTGCTTGTGTGTATTGTACATGTACTAGTACGGTACTCGAGTAGCGTATGCGCTCGAGCACTCGTACAGTGCGTACTTGGATGCGTGTGTACCGGTACTCGAGCGGCGACAGTGTATGTGCTTGTGCATGCTTGTGTGTGTGTCTGTGTGTCCTGCTGTGTCCGAGTCTTGTGTCTGTGTACCTATTCCGCACGAGCAGGGCAAGCATAAGATCATGGATGCTGGTGGCGATCATGGAGTCAAGTGGGATGGAGGAGTGCGGTAGACCACTGCACCCAAGTGTGGGATGCGGGATGTGGGGATGCGGGATGTGGAATGTAGAAATTCCGGGGCCGCCGTCGTCGCGAGTCTCTCGTGCTCCCACTCTCGAAAGGGTCCTCTGGATAGCGGTATCATAAAAGCAGGATAGGGCACCGGTACTGGGCGACTGGCGGCGGGTTAGGGGTTCTTTGGGCCATGCACTAGTATGATAAATACTCGTAGAATACAAGTATGATAATATTATTGTATTCGGCACAAAGGCGCTTGCCATGATTTTTCCCGTAGCTTTAGGGTTGCAAATAAAGTTGAGTAGTCCAGAGAAGGAATGGCTGGCGGCAGGTTCCGCTGGTACTTGTACGAGTGCAGTACCGGTATTGGGTGCGAGGTTGATTGATTCGAGCGGAGGGGAGGAGATGATGTCCGGCCTACTTGCCGACCCTGAGGGCGATGGGATTGGCTCCAGCATGCAGGGCTGCCCCCCCCCCTCCCTGTACGGGTTGTCACTCGTGGACAGGGTGCAGTTTGGTGGCATGGAAACGAAATGCTGTCGTAATCCGGTTCGGAAGCTACACTCATCTGGTATCATATCATGCCCACAACCTCAACCCACAGCCCTACCCTGCCCGCCATACTGGTACTCTCCCATCCTTTCCTTTCCTTTCCTTCCCCTTCCTATCCTCTCCCTCACTCCTTCGCTCTCCCCCTACCGTGCACTGGTTCCCTCTCTTCCTCCCCCAGTGGTTAAGGAGGTGGTCCTCCTGTGCTACCTGGGAAGTTTGCGGCTTTAACTGGAGCATCGTACCTTATAAGTGTGGTCCGTTGCCTGGACATATAG
>PYWC01000090.1:0-25646 GCA_003182015.1 Tuber magnatum | reverse complement strand
CCTCCACCTCATCTGCTTCCCCGCCTTCGCAAGCCGTCTTTCCACACCTACGGCTTCTTCCGCTGTCACCGCCGCCGCCGTTGCAGCAGTCTCATGCCTCGGCTCCGACAAAGTCCCGCAGGAGCGGAACCACGAGCAGTTTGGCGGCAGCCCCGCTAACAGCGCTCGCAAAGCAATTGGATTCGATCCTTCTTGGCACCCGGTCGAAGCCTCCTTCTCTTCCTCCCAGCATCTCACTATCGAGAAAGGATTTGGACAACCTGAGCCTTTTTCATCACTTTACGATACGAACGTCCGGCTCGTTGACAAACGACACGTCCGTGGAAATATATCGGACTCAGCTGCCAAGGATAGCTTTACAAAATGAATTGACCATGCACGCGCTCTTGGCAGTTACAGCATTGCATCTGAGCAATACGTTGGAACCATCCCCAGTCGCATCACGCTACCAAATGATTGCGGCGGGCCACTACGATCGAGCACTAAGTTCTCTGAGGACGGCCATCCTCGAGCGGTCGCATAACGGGGACGCTCTATTTGCAGCGAGCACAATGATAGCATTCTACGGTTTCGCCTGCCAAACGGCCATCAGTGGAGCCAGCCACGTTCCAAGGGTCATAAGCTGGATACCACTCGTCAAAGGTGTATATGCTATAATCCAAGAATGGTGTGAATTGCTCCTACGGGGCGAGCTAGGACCCCTCATACAGCAGGGCGTCCAAGAGAAGATCGAAGATGGCGACTTTTTAACCCTTCCAGCATCCCTCTTCGACCTGGGCATTGAGACGCCCCCCGTCTTGAGTATTGCCCACGACAGTGGCGACGGCGAAATCGTCGATGCCGTCACAGCAAACATATACAGGGGCGTGTTGGACCAACTGCGGATGGTCTGGAACCACTTCTGGACACACGAGTACCCGCTCGCCACTAGCATGCAATTCCTTGTCCTCTTGCCGGATCAGTACATCCATTACTTCCGACAGGATAGGCCACGCGCGCTGGTGATATTCTGTTACTTTTTGTGCATGGTGAAGAAGCTGGATGGGTTCTGGTGGATCAGGGGAAGCGCCCAGGAGGCGTTTGTCAAGATTGAGAGGAAGTTGAACACCAGATGGAGGGAGCGGTGGCTCAAGTGGCCCAAGGAGATTATCATGGGGAATGGTGAAGTTATCGGGGAGCTGCCGTAGAAGATAAAGGGGTTGGGGGGGTGTTTGGGGTGTTTCTTTTCGGTCTCATTTTTTGATTATTATAATACGTGTTTGTATCTGGAGTAACTCGTCCCGCTTTTTTGTTTCTTCCCGTCCCTGTTTATTAATTCGGTGTAGTTTCTGGCGCGGGATGCTGAAAATTTTCGAAACTAACTACCGTAGGCATGATTATGCAAGGCTAGCTCTGTTGTTGACTTGAGGATTTTCTCCCTTTCTCCCTCGACAAGGATAGGAGGGGTTTCTAGTGCTACGATTGCTTCTATCACACTTACCGTATAATGCAGTGTAAGTTGACTAGTTATCATAGCTATGATATTGATAAAACAGTACCTTTTATCAATGAGCCCGGAATGGCAGTTGGCCTCAAGGGTATGACATGACATGATAGCTGGAGGACAGACAGACCCGACCTTTATAGAGATCAAAAGCGCAGATTGCGTACAGGTAAAGTCGGGTTTGACAATACCGTACAGCACACACGACCCACGACGAGAGCAACAGAGATAAGAGTATCCACCGTACCGTACTGGTACACTGGCACCCTATGGTAAGTATGATACAGCACTCGAATAACAATAGAAACGTCGAAGACCGTTGAAATTCCCCCTCCAGGATGAGTTGAGTGATCACCGCAAAATCAGCCCTCAAAAAGAAAACGAAAGAAAAAAAAAAGCGAAAAAGCTACATACGGGCCACCACAATCTACGAGGCAATTCCAACGTCCTATCAGCACCGGTATCATTCTTACGCCGCATCACCACAGCAATCGGAGATGCTAGGAAGGAAGAAAAACGAGAAAGAAAGAAGGGCGAAGGTCAGATTGCGACCTGTATGATAGTTTCACTTTGTGCTTCCCCCGGTCGGTATCAAGTTTCTCTGAATGGAATGTTGCAGAGGTATCATACTTGTAAGTGTTAAAAAAAAAAAGAAATTCCTGCCTTAGACATAAGGCGTGTTTTACTAGAGCCCTGCGACTATCCGGGGAATGTCTGTTGGTTTTCTTTTCCTTTTTCTTTTTTTTTCTTTCCTTTTTTTTCCCTCCGATATGTTGTTGGTTTTGCTTTTTTGAGGGGTGGTTGATTTAGGATTTCTTTTTCGCGATGTGGATAGATGGGTTAGTGTGGTGTGTCGGGGTATCACAGGACTAATAATGGGGGTANTTTTTTGAGGGGTGGTTGATTTAGGATTTCTTTTTTCGCGATGTGGATAGATGGGTTAGTGTGGTGTGTCGGGGTATCACAGGACTAATAATGGGGGTAGAGCAGTTCTTTACAAATCTTGCTTGGCATTATATATAAGTTGAGAGGGGAAGAGAACTTTTTTTTTTTTGGCAATTGCGATAAGTGAATTTGGAGTGAAGGGTAAATGGTTCCAAGTGCCCGGTTGGGAAGTTGGATGGCGGATTGTTGACCAATTGGGTTGGCCAGAAGTGTAACTCCTCCCGTTCTTGAACGGAAGAGCAGGAGGAGGAAAAGAGATCCCCAACATCATCATACTCGTATCATGACCACAGCACTTATTTCCCTTTTTTGCTTCCTTTCCAGCCCGGCAAAGCACCATTGACCATACCCACCCCTACCTGTATGAACCGGAATAATCGAACCCCCTCAACCTCGGACGTTGGAGTTGCCTCTTCTAGTAAGGTCCGCTATATCCTGCCTTCCTTCCTCCCTTCCACCTACCGGTATGATACCTCGGGTCTCGAGTCATCTGCTTCCTCATCCTTCGATACCGGTAAGTTGAGGCAGGTTCTATCATACCGTACCAAATTACCAGCACAAAAAGAAAATCACAATCTAGTGATCGGTCCCCCCGGGCCTTGCAGGAGAGCAACACGAGAAGAGGAGGAATAGGAAGAAGTTACCGAAGAGAGTTACCGAGCGTCCCCGACTCACCTCTACCGGTACGCTCCGCCGAGTATAATATACAAGTACCGGTACTCGTAGCACCGAGCACCCAACTGTATCAGCTAGTTTTCCGCCAAGACAAGGGCATTATTTAAGGTTTGGGGGGGGGGGGTGGTGGTACTAGTACTAGTACTGTACTAGGGGGTTGACAAAAGTCGCGTCCACCTCTATTACAAGGTGTCGGATTTGTGTGTGGACTAAACTGGATTAGGAAATTCGAATGATAGCCTGTGAGAAACCTTTGGTGGTGGCAAAAAGTCGGGACCGGTAACACAGGCACTTTTGAGCTCTTCTAGAGCAAAACACTGCGGGAGAGTGGTTGTGTTACCGGACCCCAAATACCCTTACACCCTCGTACAGTACCGTACCGCAAGGCGGCGTTTGAAATCACCACCTTTTGATGGACGAGATCGAACGCCCCCCAAAAAAGGGAGTGGGGGCCAAAAAAAAAAAGGTATGACTACCGTACCACTATTGGGGGAACGCTCCGTGCGGGGTTATACTCAGTCTCAGACCCTTCCACTCGAGTATGATATGGTACCGGTACCGATAATCCCCCCTTGTGGCTTTTTGTACTGTACCAGCAGGCCGAGAAGAGGTTAGTGGGATGGTGGGTTGCCGCACGTTATCCCGCAAGATGATCCTCCTCTCGTGCAAGTGCTCGGAGGGATTGTTCCGCGCAGGACCGGGATGAAAGTTTGTGGCTTGATCTAACGAGTAAATTAACATCTCCACTAACTGACAATTGGGTTAGGGCACCTCGTGTTCCGGGTGCGAGTATGATACCGGTATTATGATATATAAATTTAGCTGAAATGACAGGAGGTGGATTAGACTGCCGGCAGGCAGTACGGTACGGTACTGTACTGTACGGCACTGTACCGCACCGGAAACATTTTCACTCTGAATTTCAGTGCGGCATCTCAAACGCGCACAGATGTTTTCACATATAACTTTTTTTTTCCTTTTTCGCCCTGTGTTTGGGCTAACGATCTCCGCCGAGTGGTCTCACATACCTGTCGAGAACTCGAATAATCTTACCATGTGATAGGACGTTGGACTTGCCTCTCTCGGTAAGGTCTGGTCTTTTTTTTTCTTTCTCAATTGTCTCGGAGGCCGTGTTTTTTTGATGCCTATTTGGGCTACTTTTCTCGAGGAGGAAATTTCGGACTACATAGTACTAGTACACGGTCCGGTTATTCGAGTTCTTACGGATCCTGCTTGTAACAGTACCGGTACAAGTACGGTACACCGGGGAGATGTGTTGGTACACAAGAAGCGCCCGCAGGGATCCTTAGGACGTCAAGTTGGCTTTACTATCATAGAAAGAAAGACAGCGACACAAAGCCCAACGGACCAGTGACAAGGAACCAAGAACAGAGAAGCACAAAAGCAAGTGATCGAGCTAGGAGACCATAATAATAATCCTTGAAGGTGAGAAAAATGAGGGAAGCGGAGAGGGAGAGAAAGAGGCATGATACAAGTGCGAGTGCACCTTCTCTGCCGGGGAGTTACCGAACAGTCAATTTAGGTTAAAGCGCAAAATCATCACTGACCACCCTCACTCAGCCTGACGGGCCTAGAAGGGTGGAATCCGTATTGGTAAAATGTATGCAAAACCCGGACTACCAAAGAGAGCGGGGTACGGGCGGGAGAGCGAGAGAGATATTCATACCCCAGAGATGGGCAAGAGCTTTCGGATCGTCCGAGGTAACTGCATCCTATTTCTTCTCAATAGCTTGCTGGAGTATTTAATCTGTTGTTAGAAATAGAAAGTAGTATCAAATATAATCCCCCGTAGTCTGTTAGAAACCCTCTACTAGATTTCGTCAGATGGTAAGAAGGGCTAGTCGATAAAGTGGCCTCAAATTCAAAGTACGAGAAAGCAGACTTGAGTGGATTTGATACAGTACTAGGGTCTTGTACTATCTTGTTGAAAATGGTTATAGTCTAATCATAGTTATGAATACTACTACAGCTATAAGCAATAGACATAGAGAACAATATATAGATTGAAGAAATCTTTATTAATAGCCTTCTTCTATTTATTAGTTTAAAGAATGAAATATTTTTTCTATCTACTTTTAAACTATATCGATATTGTATTTGTTCTAATTTTTTAAAACTTGAGAACAAGAAAACTTTTAATACCTTCTTTTCTAACATGTTGAGTTATTTGTATCTATTTATTTTAAATTGGTTAAAACCCAATTAGTCTGATATTAGGTACTATCTGGATAGGTAGTGTAAAATATATGAAGTGGAATATATAGAGTTCTTAGACTTGTAGCATATACTACAAATTTTGGTAAGGCTACTATTTAGTCTTATAATAAAAACAGTAAGTACTAATAAGCACCTATTATACCTACATAGTACCCTGAAAAACTATTGATATGATATTATTATAATCTATTTAAAAGTGATGTTTTTGTTTATTTTTAATAAACTGTATTTTCAATTACTAGAATTTTTATCTAAGTATGATACTATTATATATTATCTCCCAACTCTATAAATAGTTTCTTTATCTATTTTATAATAGAGAATTAGTAAGTCTATATAGTCTAAGTAGTTGGGATTTATTTGTAGTATTTCTATTCTGTTTATCTAGACAGAATATGAGATTTTTTTAATACCAAAAGATGGAAGCTACTTAAGTTAATTCTTTGCAATATCTTTTTTTGTAATAGATCTTTTTTAAATTATTTATAGAGATGGTTCTATCAATTATTTAGTAAATAGAGAGTAGAATTAGGAAATAAATAAAAAGAATTATATTATTTACTAATATTAGTAAACTAAGATTTCTTTTTCTCTTTATTTAAGAATAATAGTAAGAATACTAGTTTTTATACTAAGACCCTATTCAGTGTGTTACAATAAAAACATATCATAATAAAAGTTGGAAATGGAATATATTCTAATATATATTTATACTATATTTCTAAAATATAAGTGTTCATTTGGGCAATCACAAAATAAATATATATGTCTATATAACATATACCTAATTATTGTTCTTATAAAAGTAAGGTTAAAATTTTTTCTTTATAAGATACAAGAGCCTCATATTGTCATCCATGATAACAGATTCTACTTGGCTAATTAGTAACACACCATTAATACAATATGAATATGTTTCAACTATAAGTAATAGTCAATGGGTTAAAGGTACAGAGAGATTTCTGGTAGAAGCGCTTCTCAAACAAGTTAAGGATAGTGACAGATTGGAAACTGGTTTCAAGAAGTTAGCATAGGCCACTGTGGTAGCTGAATGGAATATAGCTTATAAGGATACTCTAATAAAGCTAATCACAGTTGGGTAAGCAAAGAGTAAAGAGACTATGGTAAGTTTATTGCTACTTTAAAGAATTTAAATTTGAATCTTAGCTGTATACAATGTATAATATCTAACAAAGAAATAGCTGAAAAGAGAATTTGAGATTGTTTATGCAATTAGACAATGCTTTAGCTTCGAATAGGATCCTGTAAAGGAAATTCTGACAGCTTCAGAGGAGGTATAGAAGACATACATACAGGCAAGTTTGAAATTCTTTTGTCTTTCCTAAATTAATTACTTGAGATTTAGAAAAAAAATTATTTAAAGACTAATGAAAATATTTGTGAATAGTGTTATAAGGAGGTAGCAAAGTACAGACATAAGTGGTTTTCACTGTATAATAAACTTGTGGATCTGTTTCTTAATATACCTGCACTAGGCAGATTTGTATATACAGGAACTTAACCATTTCAAGTGGAAGTGGATGAGGTCAAAAATTTAGGTTTCTCACAAGACTCTATTAATCCTGGCTCACAGTTTCAGGATTATGAGTTTGGAATGATTGATCCTATACTTATAAGTGATTTGGATGCCTTGGAACCAACCCCTGAATCTGAGTTAAAGCTATTATTACAATCAGTCAATTAAACTCAAAGTGGAACTCTATATACAGTAACCTCAAGATGTTTACATAGTGAGTCACCTAATCCAACAAGTTGCAAGTGGCTCTGTACTAGTCACTTATTACTTGGTTCCTTGATAGCAATCTTGGTAGAAGCTAATAAGAAAGCAAGACGCCAGCATATTCACAGTAATCTATCAAAGCAAGAGTATACTGTTCAAATTCTTAAGTAGGATTATGCTGAGAGGTATTTAATGGATGATATAGTAAAGGCTGTATATTTAATTCAGAATCAGTATAATGTGTTTGGGTGTTACGGTTTCCCACTACTCATGTTACTTGCAACAGGTAACGACCTTGGTTGGTTCTTCCGAACTGCGCTGCGCTGTGTCCTAGAGCTCCTCACGTCTCTAGGCCCTATCTTAGTATTCTCACATAAGAATCGGTTTCTCACTAGCGCCGAGAGTATCGGTCTTTGATTGGGTTAATACGATCTGCATAGCGGATAGGTTCTTGACTCTACAGCAGATCCATCTAGCAGATAAGATTAGAGTATAAAGGTGTTTTGTATTGTAAAGATCGTAAAGTAGTAGATAGAAAATAACAGTAGATGGTTGCGTGAAGAGCTAACCCATCTGTGAAAACCCGGCCTTTATATAGGCCTCATCCCGCAACCCTAACCCTGCCCTGATCCTCAAGCGAGGTCAGATGCGAAATCCATCACCTGACTCTAATACGTCATGTGCGGAAACATAAATCAAACGCAATATAAATAACCCAACCACATGACCTACTAACGAGGTCACGCGCAAAACATAAACGAGTCTGCCTTACCGGTAAGCCTTACCAGCCAGCCTAGACTCTTCCCATAACGTCAACTGTACGTTATGTGCGAAATGCAATCAATATAAATGAGCCCCATGCCCTGCTAACGAGGTCATGTATGTGAAAGAATAACTTAACTGTATGACGTCTAAACGACGTCATATGTGAAACCTTTTCCCTGCTGCTGTCACCTGGCCAGTGCTCCTCCAGCCAGATCGTGACATTGGGCCGGGCCCTAGTCACGTAGTGGTACAATAGGAGCAGATAGCTTCTTGATCAATAAGAAGTGAGTACTGCTTACTAAAGGAGGCTTCGAGAGGGTATAATAGGAGATCAAAGAAGTAACCATTCAACTAAGTATATTTAGAATACTGTCAGTCGAAGTCTGCTGTTTCCATTGCAGAAACCAGTAGTCTTTAAATACAGCATATTGCTTATCTCCAGTATGAGCGATATTCCAAAACATTGTGTGTATCAACTGATAGCACACAAAACAATACAAGTATCAAACGATACTGTGAAACCAAACATAAAACATAGTGTATATCAACTGATAGCAGACAAAACAATACAAGTATTAAACAATACTGTGAAATCAAACATAAAACATAACCTAGTACCCGTACCGGTTACAATCAGAGTAAGGCATGTGTGTTTTTGGGACTTTCAGCTAGCTTGGTTCATGATATATAGTTGAGAGAACAGTTAAACATGTAAACTATACTTGTATATTTATAATACACAAGTTTTAAGAGGGGTTTTTTTCTTCTTCTATAGATAGAAAATGTAAAGTATTTTTTTTTCCTAGCTTCCATTAAGTATTATATATGACTTGGAAATTGATGACCTTAATATATATCCCTTCTTGCCAAATACATCTCATAATCCTGTTACATATTGCTGGCAATTTTATCCTGCAAAGTCATTATATCCTCAATTCTATCTCTATTATTTTCATTCTCCTCAATGCCCTTCTTATCCAGATTATCATTCTTATCTTGAGAAGAATTCATGCTATCATTAGATTGATCAACTACTCCTTATCCATCTGCTTAATTTGTATAGTTAGTATTTAATTGCACAATTTTACTCTCTATACCTTATATCAAAAAGACTATTGAAATAAAATCAAGATCACTTATATGAGAATAAATTGTAACTACTAGAATCTATTTGACTCTCATATGTAATCTTAGCTTATATTGACCTGTTTTGAATAAAGTTATATAGTCTAGTCAAAGTCAAAATTAGTCTATTTAACTCGGTATAGGGTACTCAGGTTGTCTTTTCAGGATTGGGAATTTCCTTTTGAGGTCATCAAAAATTCATTCAATTATATTTCTTAATTGCAAATGCCAAAGATTGAACAATTCTTTCTTTGTTCTTGGCCTAATATATTATATTTAATAGTTAATATTAGGAAGCTATCTTCATATTCTTTGATAATATAAATAAGGGAAGCAATAATGATCGTTATACATACTTCTTTCAGGAATAGTATTGCTCTTATAAATGAAATTGGACCCTACAATAGAGAGTTAAACAGCCTTTTTTCAGTGCATACCCTGCATTCCCAAGATAATATTTTCCTTCAAGAATATTAAAGCCTTTTGATCTAGGATCTTGAAAAATACGGCTATCATAAGCTGAACCTTCCCATCTAGCCAACATATAGCTGAAATATATATCAAATCTATAAGCAGTAAATATATTTTGACTAATCTGACCCTTACAATTCTGATAGACTATAGAACAATTGATAGAAACATGTGCATTGCTATGGGTACTATTAAACACTTCAAGAGCATTTTCGAAGTATGGATAAAATATTAGACTCTGCTCTACCTCCTATGGATGCTTATTGGCTGGCAGTGGAACTATTTCTACTTCTAATGTTACAAGCCCATCAAGTACAAGATTAAAATACCTAAATAATTTATAATTAGTACAAGATCTATCCAATTAATTATATTTCATTGAATGAAAATTGTATTGTATACATACCAGCTTACTGTATCTCCACTGTGCTGGAATCTTTCCTGTATATCCTGGTTTGATGTATTATAGCCTACAGTCTATATGGATATAGTTACTTATTCTTTAATATCAACATTTATAGTTGATCTTAAATAGCTTCCTGCTTCCAACTATCTACTGAGTTCTAGGAATACTCTTCTTGGCATTCACAATACTTCCAGAAACCACTGCTTATTGATATTTTCAGATAAGAGTTCCTCAACATCAGCTCTACCTATAAGTATTGATATATGAGATCTTTCCTAATTATACTCACCTATAATTACCTGTGCAACTATTTGAACTTTTTGTAACAATTGATTAGAATTAACTTTACCTTTTTGTTCTTCAGTATCTGTTTCTGAATTATGGTCTGAGCCACTATGCTCACTTATCAAGTTTGAATCTATTCAGAGTATAGTATAGTTAAATAATAAAGTAAATCTTATCCTAATTTTCAATTGACTCTTCTATTAATTATTAATTATATACAAATTGTATTTCAAATAGTTATTTTTGGAATAATCTGATAAAGGGTTTTCCATTTTAGCCCTTAATCTATATACTATATTATTATATCTATACTATAAAAATATATTGTAAAAACAAAAATATATTGCAATATTTTTGTACATGCTGAATATACTCCAAAACTAAAAGTTTTAATTGGCATTATTTATAACATAAAAGTCACTTTTATGCAATAAAAATAGTGTGCTGAACAGGGTCTGGGTTAGTTGAATATATAGATATATCAAAAAAAGAATCAGAACTAAATTTTCTTAGTATTAAATACCGTCTAGATATATTTCTCTAGAAACTTTAACCTAGTAATTCTCTTCTCCTCTATATATTTGAATTGAGTACTTAATAGACTATATCTAACTATTTACTAGTAATAGATCTTTTAATAATAATTAAGAAATTATATTTTTATAACATAAAAAGAGTAGGTATCAAGATAGCTTTATTGACAAAAACTTTTATTATTAATCAGTAATTGAAACATTTCTAATAATTGAGTAAACTCAATTGATAATACTTAAGTAAACTCTAGTACATATCCTTTAGATAACAGACTAGAGGTATTCTATTTTATAAACTAATAAGATATGTATTACTAGTATAATAGAAGTCATTCTTAGACTTAAGAATTGTAAAAAGTAAAAGAAAAATAGAGTTCTACATATATTATAAAAAAATATTAAAAAATACAAAAATTAATATTTTGAAACTACTTCTATTTAGATTCTCCAAGGTTCAAAATTTCCAAAACTATTATATAAATATAATTTCTAATCATTAGAGATATACTAAATAATATTACTATAATAAGATTTGCTTATCTATTCTCTAATGAAAGAGCTGAAATACAAAATTTAGTAAAATTAGTGGAAAAACAGGAGTCAAAATATGAGTTCAGATAGGAGTAAAGCAGAAGGGAAGAATTATAGGTCAAGAATCCCCTGAACACAATTGAGACAAGATAGAATATAAATAATATAAAATTATTATAAAAAAAAAAGTAAAAGGAAAGACAGAAAATATAGATTGTGAAAATAAATATAAATACAAATAAAAAAAGAAACTGTTAGCAAGTATATTCTTCAGAAGTAATAATTACTCCTTTAATTTACTAAGGTATTAAGTTACTGAAAGTTTAAAGATCTGCCTCTGAAATCCTATTCTATTCTTTCTGAATGGCTTCTATAATGTCTTGCAAAGCAGAAACTAATAGAAGATATTTTCCTAGTATATCTTTCAAGATATACTAAATATTCTTACTTGGATTGAGATCAGAAGAGGATAGAGGCAA
Source organism: Tuber magnatum (assembly GCA_003182015.1). Taxonomy (NCBI): domain Eukaryota; kingdom Fungi; phylum Ascomycota; class Pezizomycetes; order Pezizales; family Tuberaceae; genus Tuber; species Tuber magnatum. The sequence goes on along the minus strand of PYWC01000090.1, from coordinate 13,969 downwards.
TTGAGTTTACAGATTCTATACCTCTTCTCTGTCCTCTAAATTTGCATAGTCCTATAGGCAGTAGTTCTATCTTTTATTAGTTATATGTGAGAGCTAGTATATTGACTCTTATAATATCAAAAGAGTATGATAATTGGAGTAGAAATATTATTTATATAACTCTTAATTATTATTGTAATCTAGCTCTTCTTATCTAATAAGATTAATAAATATTTTTTCTGTTCTATTATCCTACTCTATACTATACTATAATTATATTATTATTTTCAAATTTTAATACAAGCTGGTCCTTCTAAATACACTATACCAGAGTATTAGACTACTTAAGTCTGATTGTAGGTATCTATAAGTTCAATATAATATTTATCTGTTCAGATTATATAATGCTAATTGGCCACTAGCTAATGCTAATAGTCAAAAGTAAAGACAAGCCAGACTTGGAGTCACTTTTTTCACTTATTAAGAAATAGTTTCTTGTAAGCTATTTTGCAAAAGTACTCTTATATTTTAATAGTCTTTCAGAGAGTTCTTTTACAGACCAGTACACTATATTCTACTGCTATCTCTAGTAGTATTATTTTCTAATAAGTTGTATTAATAGTTATAATAGTAATGGGTAGATATTTTATACTATTCATAATAATAATAGATATCTATAACAATAGACATAGCAATAGACAAAAAATGAAACTTGAGTTTAGGGTACAGGATAATAAAATTGTGATTCAGAACTATTAGTATTTAAAAAAAGTAATAAAGTAACCTTAGAGAATAAGTATAGTAGAATTGAACTTAAACTTGTATAGCCCTTTTTAGATATAAAGGGTATATTCTTATAGGTATATTAAGAGAAAACAATCCCCCTTTTGGCTTTATAAGTATTGAGAGGCATTGACAGATATAGAATTTCATCTCAAAACTAAGCTGCTAGCTTTTAGCAATTTCCTGATAGGCTCAACCAGTTACAAACTATATAGTATAAACTATATATTATTGTTTATATACTATAGACTTATATTTTGTATTTTGTATTTTTACTATTTATATAGCAAGTAAGTATTTATGATTTTAATACTATGAAATCATGTACTAATTTTTAATTTATTCTTGTATATTGTTTTCTATATTCATAATTGAAGAATTAATAATCATAATATATAATTCTCAAGCTCAAAAATATTTTTACTTTTATATTATATCTTTTTCTATTTTATTTCTTTTTCCTGTAACATACAAATTTAGATATCTATAAGACTGTTTTCCTACCCCTGGCAGTATGAGTTGAGCTCCCGAAAGTATGGTTCCGGAAGACTAGAGGTGGGCCCACTTTTCATACAAAAAGTATAACAATTTCAAGTGTCATGACAACCGTAATGCAGTTATTTGTCATTATTTAATATATTGTTTTTGCCAATACAATTCTGTGAGGAAAAGTGAAAATATAAAATGTATCATAGAATAAGTAGTACATATTCTATAATAATATGGAGCATATAAGATATTATAATTAAGGACTAGCAGAAAAGGATTTCAAGATATTATATAATATTATACAAGTAAACTTATATAACATGAAGGTCTAACTCAGGAATTCTACAATGAGAGGAATAACATGTAAATACATGATACTTAAAATCCTTGGAGCCATATATAATATTCTTGTGATAGGTATCCATTATTTACATAATTCTCTTATAGTACTTAAATATTAACTTATTTCAAATCTGAGCTAAAGCTTCTGATACAATTTTCACTAACCTAGAAAATGTGTAGTCGTAATGTGCACATGCATACAACTTTTCTTAGCCTTAAAAGTACTCAATAAAGTTCAGTTCATAGTGGTAAACTGGATAAAAAATAACCAAACAGCCTGCTGCCTCAATTCCGTCCTGTAATTCTCCTTTTTGAGCTTGAAAATCAGATTGGTATAATAGGAGAGCATGGGCACAATAAGATACATTGCTAGCATACTTGCAACTAGGATTGTGCTTGTTTGTTCCTGGCTTATCTCCTAGGATACAGCACTGAGTGTGAAACTTTTGTCTAGTTGGCCAAAGTCCTCTCTCTTCTAAAACAATTTGGAATCGCTTTCATTGCCCATCGGGCAACATCATTGACTGTCTTTGAACCTCTCCTGGCCTGTTGAGTGTTGTAGACTATCCATCGCATATTGAAACTGTATTTTTTCCACTAGATATAAGGTTCATATTCCCAGTTCACAGTGTATCTGAAGTATACTTTTAGTGACTTTTAGCATTGTCAAATACAAATAAGGCTTAACAACCAGGAAAGTCTCTTTCAAATGCTGGAATAGTCTTACTAGTAAGCTGTTCCAATATTAGATCATCAGTCTACCAAGTATCTCCATCATACTCAAGTATTCTACAGACTTTACAAACTCCTAGATATCTAACAGGTGTTCAAAAATCTGAAACATAAAGTCCCTGACCATGGCCCTTCTTGTATAAAGAACTTTTATCTTAATAAATTCAGATCCACTTTCTTTCACCATTGGAATTGAAGGTCAACTCATTATAGGTAACTAATTCAATTTGCTTCTCTCCTATTTCCAACCCTTTCCCTATTGGCTGTAGAGTATCATTCTGCTCCATCATATTCAATTTAAGAGATTTCATCCAAAGGAGAATCTATTTTGTTGATAATCTTAGACATCAGATCATTTATAGTCATCTTTATATATGGCTTTATGAACCTTCTTCCAATTCTATCCAAGCTTTGCAAGCTAAGCTTAAGCTGTCCAATTTGATAAAGCTTTCTTAATATGTCTTGAAACACTTTCAATAGTATATAACTATATTTGTACTTTATTTTGCCTATTTGAGTCTTCATATTTGTTTCTCCAATAACTTGTTATTGCTGTTGCAAGTCTAGTCGAATCTATTGCTATTAGAAACTGCAATTAGCCTGAGTTCTTTACGTCATATATTTACAATTGGATAGTACAATATCAACTAAAGAATTCTCGATTAACTTACCTTCACCAGCTTGTAATATATATTCTTGTATAGCTATTATTGTTCCTGCATCACTTAACCAGCTAATTTTCTTTGCATGCTTTTCTTTTCAAGGTGCTGTCATTTTGAACTTTTGAATATAATCTACATCTTGATTAAAGATTCACTTTGCTACTGATTTGGACTATCCTCCAGCTATGGCCACTTGCATTGCAAGTTCTATTCGAGACTGTTTCAGTGTAATTGGATCCAGAGGAATATGTTCTAGCTCTTGCTTAATCCATAATACTTCTACTCTCAGCTGCAGTGTTAAAAAGGTATGTAACTGCAAATTCCAGTCTAGTTGAAGGCCAAAATTGTGTCCTGATTGAGCCTTTGCCCAACGTTTAACCGTCTTTGATAAGTATTGATATGCTAACTCTAGAATTTTTTTTCTTCTCAAACTTGAATCTCTATTGAGACTGGGCCACTTTGCATATGCATCATCTTACATTTAAGGTTGTATAGCTGTTACGGTTTCCCACTACTCGTGTGACTCGCGACGGGTAACGACCTTGGTTGGTTCTTCCGAACTGCACTGCGCTGTGTCCTAGAGCTCCTCGAGTCTCTAGGCCCTATGTTAGTATTCTCACGTAAGAATCGGTTTCTCACCAGCGCCAAGAGTACCGGTCTTTTATTCGGTTAATACGATCTGCGTAGCGGATAGGTTCTTGACTCTGAAGCGGATCCGTCTAGCAGATGAGATTGGAGCGTAAAGGTTTTTGTATTGTAAAGATCGTAAAGTAACAGATAGGAAATAACAGTTGACAGTTGTGTGAAGAGCTGACCCCTCTGTGAAAACCTGGCCTTTATATAGGCCTCTTCCCGCAACCCTAACCCTGCCCTGATCCTCAAGCAAGGTCAGGTGCGAAATCCATTACATGACTTAAACAAGTCATGTGCGCAACATGAATCAAATGCAATATAAATAAACCAACCACCTGACCTACTAAGAAGGTCACGCGCAAAACATAAACGAGTCTGCCTTGCCGGTAAGCCTTACCGGCCAGCCTAGACTCTTCCCATGACGTCAACTGTACATCATATGCGAAATCATAAATCAAATACAATCAATATAAACAAGCCCCATGACCTGCTAACGAGGTCATGTGTGTAAAACCAACTTGAACTTAAACGAGCCCCATGACCTGCTAATGAGGTCATGTGTGTGAAAGAATAACTTAACTGTATGACGTCCAAGCGACGTCATATGCGAAACCTGTTTCCTCACCGCCGTCACCTGGCTAGCGCTCCTCTAGCCAGATCGTAATAATAGCTCTCTAAACCTCTGGGCCTCTAGCTATTATATTCTAATCTACTATCAAAACTCTCTATCTTTCTATTCTTCCAGCTTATCTACTTACATTGCCAGAACTAGTATGTTCATTTAATATCAACTGCACTTCACTCCTTCTGAGAAATTCCTTTAGATGTAGTAGTTGTCTCTTAGTATAATATCTTTAACTGCATTCATGATTTGCAAAAGAAACTTTCTTTGACTTTTTTATAGAATTAGACCCTCCAATTCTTTGGTGATACTGTTGTGTTCGGTCTCAAAAGGAGCAGAACTTTGATTCTTGGATCTCAGGCAGAGAATTAGCTGTTGATGGTTGGCTTGCCACAAGTAAATCTTCTCGCTAGGACTTTCACTTTCAATATCTTTGTCCTCCCTTAGTATCATACAATGGACTTCTTTTCTCATAATGGACAAGTATCTGGATCTTTGCATAATGTAAACAAACTGTCACATAGTTTGCTGCATGTTTTTACCCCAGCCATATCATTCCTGAAGGATTTTTATAGCCTATTTTCTGGTTTACTAGTAATTCCTCTTTTCGTAGTATTACTCTTTATAGACTCTCACGTCTATTGCTTTTAAGTAAAAGAGTCACTTACTAATTACTTCTTGCTAAAATAATATTATCAAAATTGATGGTAAAGATTGTACTGAATGATGAGGTTTGATGAAGGTTATGAAGGTAGGAGAATATAACTTATTGATAGTGAAAAGGCAATTACTTTAAGTTTAAAGTTATATAATATATTACTATAGATAGAGTTATTCTCATAGTTAATATATTTTATATTTTCCCACTCTTATAACCCCCTTGTCTTGGCAAAAATAACATATTAAATAATGACAAATAACTATATTATGGTTGTTGTAATACTTGAAATTGTCACACTTTTTGTGTAAAAAGTGGGTACACCTCTAGTCTTCTGGAACCATACTCCTGTATTTATATTTTTTTATTTAAAAAACCCTTTTCCTCTTTATAGTTATTTGGCTTTTCAAGTCCATTTACACTATTTGGCTATACTACAAGTGTTTCTCACTATGTTTTTTATCCTTCCTATGATAGTATAGTACCCATTTCTCATACACTTATATTTACTTGATTTTCTCTTCTTCTCCCCTCTCCCTCAATTTTTGTTCCCCCCCCCTCGGCTTTCCTCTCCTCTTCTATTCTCACTACTCGATTCAGGTTCTTCATGCTGGGAATATGTACAACTTACACAAATAAAGTACTAGGTTGTTTAGCCAGAAATACAATGATGGATCGATAGGAAAGCGGAACTGATAATCATTTACTGACAATTTTAACATGATATTTGGGCCTCTCCCATATCCCAAGACCTATTCTAACCCACTATACTCAATTGGCAAACTCTGCTTCCTGCTAATCAAGCACCCCTTGCTAGTCAAATATTGAAAATGTAAGTGTTGTACCTCCGTATAAGCACCGGTACATGTATATGTGCTCCAGTCCAATTCGGTCGATAAAAATGCTACTCATGCACTCTGATGCACCCTAATACAAGCCCGGCCGTGTCCACAAACGTCGCGAAACCAAGTACTAGTACTAGGGGTAGGGGGGAAGTATTGGGACAAACAGGGGGATATAGATGGCCCGTGCAAAAGTTCCTGCAGTTGTATCAGTTGAGGTTCCTGAATATGATACCCAAAAAGGAGAACAACACCAATTTTTTAATAGCCAAGCTAGTATCTAGGCACTATTTCTCGTTTTTGTAAAGACATCCGCCCCTCGCATGTCCCAATACTTCATGCCTGACTCAAGTGCTATGGATTTTCCTGTACAAGTACCCGGGATGATGTTTTCGTACAAGACAGGGGCTTTTTTGGTGTGTAACCTAAATTAACTGTTCATCAACTTTCTATGGGGTACTTGTACCGGTAGTTAACTGTGAATAAACCAACGGACTTGACAAAAAAAAAGATTTGGGTATCAGTTATCAGGTGGCCGAGTGAGAATATTTGTATCTAAGTCACTTGCACTTGTGATAGTGGAGTAGACCTGGTGAACAAGATATATCTTTAAGACTCATAGATTAATCCAAGCTTGCGTGCTCTTCTAACAGAAAGGAAAAATACACCCCTATTTATACCCTTCTATGGTTACGCGAACACTGACTCATACCAAGGAAATCTATATACCCTGCTAGAATCTTCTAGCATAACAACTGGTCATGTGACTGTGTCACATGACCGACACAGTCACACCACCGTACAGGAATGAGATACCGTATTTTGAACACTTCCCCTACGGTTCCATTCCCAGCCTATTAGAAAACCCTTCAAATGTCACCTTAACTAATCCCTTTGTACATATATCCGCCAAATTGTCCTCTGTTCCAACTGCTATCACATCTATCTTCCCCACTTCCCGTAGCTCTCTAGTGTAGTGGTGCTGAATGTCGATATGTTTCGTTCGGTCGGAAACGCCCGCGTTTTCGGTAAGCTTGATGGCTGCTGTGTTGTCACAGTATAGGATCGGTATAGTCTCAATTCCCATATGTGACATTCCTCGGCTAAGCCAGATGCTCTGTCTAGCGGCGAATGCGAGTGCGACGTATTCGGCTTCTGTTGTAGATCTTGCTACGGTTTTTTGTTTCTTTGATTGCCATATTACGGTACTTCCGTAAACTTGTACGATCAGACCGGTAAACGATTTTCTGTCTTCGAGATTTGAGGCGAATGAAGCATCAGTAAAGATCTTCAATGGTTGTTCCTTGTTGTCTCGGTTGTATCGTAATCCCTTGGTCTTGGTTCCTTTTAGATACCTAAGTACCCTTTTTGCGGCGGTAAGATGTGTGGTGGTGGGTTTTGAGGAGAATTGGCTGAGGAAAGCAGTGGCATGTGCGATGTCAGGTCTTGTAGCGACAGCGGCGTACATCAGCGATCCAATGATGGACTGGTATTGTCGTTGATCGCATAGTTGATCATCGTCTTTTGCTTTCATAAGTGTAGTATGGACTTCAATAGGAGTGGCAACTGGTTTGGCTTCGCTTAGGTCAAATCGTTCGAGGATCTCAGTAATATACCGTTCCTGGTAGATTTTGAGATTGTCTTTTGAGATTTCGATCTGCATGCCTAACAGTAGTGATGCTTGTCCAGAGTCCGTACATTGAAAATGGGATTGTATTTTGTCAATACATGTATCGACTAGTGAGGATTTTCCGGCTATTAGAATATCGTCAACGTAAATGCAACAAAAGAGGTTTTTTGCAACAAGAATACATGGGTCGAAGTCGGTAACTTTAAGGTTCATGGTTTCGAGGGTTTTGGTTAGTCGTTGGTACCATAGTCTTGGGGATTGCTTAAGTCCGTAGATGGCTTTCTTAAGCTTCCAGACCTTGCCTGGTTCGCGATACCCTTCCGGGAGCTCCAGGTAGGTTTCCATGTCTATGTTGCCATATAGGAAGGCGCTCTTGATGTTGATCTGTCGGAACTTATAACCACGTTTGACAGCTACTGCCAGCAGGAGTCTTAGGGATTCTAACCGAGCAACCGGGGCATAAACTTCTTCATAGTCTTCACCTGGGGCTTGGTTGAAACCTTTTGCGCAGTATCGTGCTTTCCGACGTTCGATAGTGCCATCTTTTTTGACTTTGGCCTTATAAACCCATCGTCCTGTTAATACCTTTTTTCCACTTGGTTTTTCCACTTCCACTCCTACTTCTCGTTTTCTCAGTACCTTCATCTCTTCGTCCATGGCTTTCTGCCATTCATTTCTCTCCTGCGATTCCATGGCCTCTCTATACGTATTGGGGTCTGGTATGTGATACATGAGACCAACAACTGTATATCTTTGAAGATTCCCTTCTTCATTCCGAAGCTGTTCATCAAGTTCCTCTCTTCTTTCCTGGAGAAGTTGCATCTCGTCCTCGGTTAGGCCTTCCAGCTTACAATCCCCTTCGTTTCCTTTCATTTGACGTTGCAGAGACCGTATCTTCTTTTCTATCTGAAGTTTTTCTTCGTCTCGTGCTTTCTGTGTCTGAGTGCGTTCTCGAGTAGAACGACGGGGTGCTGGAGGTTCCGAGGAGGAGGTATCTGGAGGAGGAATAGGTGTTGACTGGAATTCGCCGGGCATAGAGGTAGTCGGAGGTGGTACTGGTGTTGTCGGTCTTACTGGGGTAGATGACCCTTCCTCATTGGTACGTTCCGATTCACTGGATTGATCCGACTTTTCCTTTTCTTCTCTTTCTATTGTTCGTTGAAGATATTCAAACGATACCCCTTTTGTCTTTCCAAATTTCACATCCCTTGCTTCGATCACCGTGTGCCGTTTAGGTATGTAAACACGGTAAATCGTCGGACTGGAAGTGTATCCGACTAGGTGACCTTCTTCTGCTGTCTGGTCAAACTTTCCTCGCTTCTCAGCTGGGATATGTACCATGACATCGGCGAACCAGGGATGGAGGTGACTAATCGTGGGTTTCGTTTTATATAGTTGCTCGAAAGGTGTTGTTTTTATTGATGAATGCCACCGTCGATTGTAGAGGTAAGCCGCTGTGGAATAGGCCTCTCCCCACAATGATTTTCGTTCAGGTGGCATCATGCATCGTACCATTGTTGTAAGGGTCCGATTTAGCCTTTCTGCGACTCCGTTTGATTCAGGGTTGTAGGCTGGTGATGTGGTGTGGATGACTCCTTTTGTGTTTAAGAATTCAGACACTTTCCAGTTAAGGTATTCGGTTCCTTGGTCGCTATGCAATCGCTTGACTCGTTTACCGAATTGAGTAAGTACCATTTCCCAGAAGTGTTTTATGGCAACTTCTGCTCCGTCCTTTGTCTTTAGTAGGTAAATCCAACAATACCTGGTATAATCATCTATAAACGTCATGTAGTAGAGATTTTTTCCCAGTGTAGATGTGGACATTTGACCACTAAGATCGGAATGGACTTTGTCGAAAGCTGACTTGGTTTCGATGTCCTTTGACTTTGGTTTTACATGCGTGGTTTTGTTTCGATTGCATGTTGTACAATGAAAGTCTGATGGAGGAGCGATAGGGGTAGCGTCCTTGTAACAATCCTTAATCACACTCGGATGTCCAAGGGCTTTGTGCCGTTCTTCGTAAACAGAAACAAAAGACTTCTCATTACTCATCCTAACATACCACAACCCACTTTTCTTATCCGCAACCATGAAAATCCTCCTTTCCTTCTCAAACATCCTTCTTCCTTTTTCTACCGTAACCTTTACTCCAACATCGTCCAATCGGGATTCAGATACCAATGAGTATCGAAACGTGGGTACATACAGTGCTCGTTTGAGGATGACTGTATGTTTGGTTCCATCCAACAGGCGCACGTGGAGGTAAGCATCCCCGGATGCAGTTGCCTGGTGAATTCTACCGTCTGCTGTTACTATCTTTTCGGAGGAAGGCGTAAGACTTTGGAAGTCACCTGAATTGGGAGATATGTGGTTCGATGCCCCAGAATCACATAACCATTCTGTCGAGACTTTCCCGATTGTCATACAGACAACTTCTTCCTCCGGTGTAGGAGGTTCCTTGGCTTCTGCTATCAGAACCGTGACTGTAGCGTCAGTAACAGCTGCGGTGTTTGGCTTGTTGTCCCGTTTCTTCTTTTTGGCTTTTTCCCTTGAGAGACCTCGACATTTGTTGGTATTGTGGGTATCGCTTTTCCCACCTCTTGCTGCACACCATGTGCAATACATCTGTTTCTTGTTCTTGTAAGGTACCGATAGTACCTTTTCCTCCTCTTTACCTTCTCCTTTTTCTGCTGCCCTGCTTAGAAAGTAATCCCGAACGTCCACGTATCTGGTTGTCTTTCTTGCCGACAAGACATCGCATAGATCAGGGTGCAACTCGTTGATGGATAGCATGAAGACAGTGCCCTTGACTTCTTCTGCTTGTGTCCATGCTCGCATCGCGGTTCGGAATTCGTTGGTTGTTTCATCATCAGCTGATGAACATCATTGTGCAAGACGGTTCCATGCAGTTTCGAACTTTGTGGCATGGTCGGAGATGGATTGGGTGGAGACAAGTTTGATTTTCCAGATGGCTTCAAGTAGCATCATGTTGGTAGCGGGAGTTTCTTTGTCGAATCGGTCTTTGAACGCCTGCCAGACCTCCGCTGCTGAACTTTTGGCAGAGATGTCGGCATGGTAGATGGAGTTTACTGCTTGGTAGAGGTAGAATCTAGCTTTAGTGTCCTTTTTCTTCCACGTCGTGACTTTTGTAGCATCTTCTGATGCTCCGATCGTAGGGATCTCAGGCTTCTTTTCCGTTCCCAGTACTACCTCTGACAGACCAAGGACTTCGAAGGCAACCAGCCAGGCTTGCGCCCAAGTCTGGTAGTTCTCTTGTCCTTGTAGTTTTGGGTAGTCGGTTACGGATAGCTTGAAGACAGTTTCGGTATCGTTCGACATATTGCTTTATCGTGGTACGTTTCCGATTACTGTCGTTTCTGATTGTCTGTTTTGTGGAAGGGGTCGGTTTCTTTGTGACCAAAATCGCCAACCATTTATCTCGCCTAGGCTCCTGATTGCGTCACGGCGTATATCGTCGTAGTAGTTTTCACAACAGGAAGGGAGAAGATAATCAGGTGAAAGAGGGCGTTTTTTGTTGCAGTAAGGACACGTCCACCAGTCTAGTGCATCAAAGTACTGGCGGGCCAGGTTGGTTTTTGTTGAAGGAGGAGTTTGAGGGGAGGATTAACGGTATACGCTCGCTTAGGAGTGCTCTTATGGCCTTGTGGTATATGATGTTCAGGTTTGCGGAAGATCTCACAAACCCGGGCTCATAACCTGAGAATATTTGTATCTAAGTCACTTGCACTTGTGATAGTGGAGTAGACCTGGTGAACAAGATATATCTTTAAGACTCATAGATTAATCCAAGCTTGCGTGCTCTTCTAACAGAAAGGAAAAATACACCCCTATTTATACCCTTCTATGGTTACGCGAACACTGACTCATACCAAGGAAATCTATCTAACCTGCTAGAATCTTCTAGCATAACAATAGGTCATGTGGCTGTGTCACATGACCGACACAGTCACACCACTGTACAGGAATGAGATACCGTATTTTGAACACTTCCCCTACGGTTCCATTCCCAGCCTATTAGAAAACCCTTCAAATGTCACCTTAACTAATCCCTTTGTACATATATCCGCCAAGTTGTCCTCTGTTCCAACTGCTATCACATCTATCTTCCCCGCTTCCCGTAGCTCTCTAGTGTAGTGGTGCTGAACGTCGATATGTTTCGTTCGGTCGGAAACGCCCGCGTTTTCGGTAAGCTTGATGGCTGCTGTGTTGTCACAGTATAGGATCGGTATAGTCTCAATTCCCATATGTGACATTCCTCGGCTAAGCCAGACGCTCTGTCTAGCGGCAAATGCGAGTGCGACGTATTCGGCTTCTGTTGTAGATCTTGCTACGGTTTTTTGTTTCTTTGATCGCCATATTACGGTACTTCCGTAAACTTGTACGATCAGACCGGTAAACGATTTTCTGTCTTCGAGATTTGAGGCGAATGAAGCATCAGTAAAGATCTTCAATGGTTGTCCCTTGTTGTCTCGGTTGTATCGTAATCCCTTGGTCTTGGTTCCTTTTAGATACCTAAGTACCCTTTTTGCAGCGGTAAGATGTGTGGTGGTGGGTTTTGAGGAGAATTGGCTGAGGAAAGCAGTGGCATGTGCGATGTCAGGTCTTGTAGCGACAGCGGCGTACATCAGCGATCCAATGATGGACTGGTATTGTCGTTGATCGCATAGTTGATCATCGTCTTTTGCTTTCATAAGTGTAGTATGGACTTCAATAGGAGTGGCAACTGGTTTGGCTTCGCTTAGGTCAAATCGTTCGAGGATCTCAGTAATATACCGTTCCTGGTAGATTTTGAGATTGTCTTTTGAGATTTCGATCTGCATGCCTAACAGTAGTGATGCTTGTCCAGAGTCCGTACATTGAAAATGGGATTGTATTTTGTCAATACATGTATCGACTAGTGAGGATTTTCCGGCTATTAGAATATCGTCAACGTAAATGCAACAAAAGAGGTTTTTTGCAACAAGAATACATGGGTCGAAGTCGGTAACTTTAAGGTTCATGGTTTCGAGGGTTTTGGTTAGTCGTTGGTACCATAGTCTTGGGGATTGCTTAAGTCCGTAGATGGCTTTCTTAAGCTTCCAGACCTTGCCTGGTTCGCGATACCCTTCCGGGAGCTCCAGGTAGGTTTCCATGTCTATATTGCCATATAGGAAGGCGCTCTTGATGTCGATCTGTCGGAACTTATAACCACGTTTGACAGCTACTGCCAGCAGGAGTCTTAGGGATTCTAACCGAGCAACCGGGGCATAAACTTCTTCATAGTCTTCGCCTGGGGCTTGGTTGAAACCTTTTGCGCAGTATCGTGCTTTCCGACGTTCGATAGTGCCATCCTTTTTGACTTTGGCCTTATAAACCCATCGTCCTGTTAATACCTTTTTTCCACTTGGTTTTTCCACTTCCACTCCTACTTCTCGTTTTCTCAGTACCTTCATCTCTTCGTCCATGGCTTTCTGCCATTCATTTCTCTCCTGCGATTCCATGGCCTCTCTATACGTATTGGGGTCTGGTATGTGATACATGAGACCAACAACCGTATATCTTTGAAGATTCCCTTCTTCATTTCGAAGCTGTTCATCAAGTTCCTCTCTTCTTTCCTGGAGAAGTTGCATCTCGTCCTCGGTTAGGCCTTCCAGCTTACAATCCCGTTCGTTTCCTTTTATTTGACGTTGCAGAGACCGTATCTTCTTTTCTATCGGAAGTTTTTCTTCGTCTCGTACTTTCTGTGTCTGAGTGCATTCACGAGTAGAACGACGGGGTCCTGGAGGTTCCGAGGAGGAGGTATCTGGAGAAGGAATAGGTGTTGACTGGAATTCGCCGGGCATAGAGGTAGTCGGAGGTGGTACTGGTGTTGTCGGTCTTACTGGGGTATATGACCCTTCCTCATCGGTACGTTCCGATTCACTGGATTGATCCGACTTTTCTTTTTCTTCTCTTTCTATTGATCGTTGAAGATATTCAAACGATACCCCTTTTGTCTTTCCAAATTTCACATCCCTTGCTTCGATCACAGTGTGCCTTTTAGGTATTTAAACATGGTAAATCGTTTTACTTGAAGTGTATCTGACTAGGTGACCTTCTTCTGCTGTCTGGTCAAACTTTCCTCGCTTTTCAGCTTGGATATGTACCATGACATCGGCGAACCAGGGATGTAGATGACTAATCGTGGCTTTCATTTTATATAGTTGCTCGAAAGGTGTTGTTTTTATTGATGAATGCCAGCGTCAATTGTAGAGGTAAGCTGCTATGGAATAGGCCTCTCCCCACAATGATTTTCGTTCAGGTGGCATCATGCATCATACCATTGTTGTAAGAGTCTGATTTAGCCTTTCTGCGACTCCGTTTGATTTAGGGTTTTAGGCTGGTGATGTGGTGTGTATGACTCCTTTTGTGTTTAAGAATTCAGACACTTTCTGGTTAAGGTATTCGGTTCCTTGGTCGCTATGCAATCTCTTTACTTGTTTACCGAATTGAGTATGTACCATTTCCCAGAAGTGTTTTATGGCAACTTCTGCTCTGTCCTTTGTCTTTAGTAGGTAAATCCAACAATACCTGGTATAATCATCTATAAACGTCATG
>PYWC01000089.1:699517-779715 GCA_003182015.1 Tuber magnatum | reverse complement strand
TGGCTGAGCAGGAAAAAAATGAGAAAGCAGTGCTGAGTTGATAGCTTCAGGGGTCTCTGCCCCTGGGAGGTTAGGGAAGCGTGCCGGGACATGGCCATAGGCGAACTTCTTGGCAGTCCAGACCTTCCTAGAATCAACTCCCTGCAGGAAGCTTCTCCAGTGGGTGGCTTTGGCTTTCGCGATGGCTTGGAAGTAGGTAGAACGGGCCAGCTTGACCTCAAACAGGGAGGCGCTGCCGCGACGGGATAAGCGGGAGACACTGTGGAACACCCGGCGGAACTCAGCGAGATCGGGGGACCACCACGGCTTCGCATATAGGGAGGAGCGTTTCACGGGCGTGTGCCCCAAAGGGATCGACGTGACGGAGGCCAGCGAGGTGATAAACTACTGGGACAAGGAGGAGGACGTGGAGACTGCTGGTGGAGTGGGGAGGTTGAGACCCTTAAGAGCGGGGAGAGCGGTGTCCCAATCAGTGCAATTCCAGTTCAGCCGTGGAGGTGGAGGTCGTGAGGAGGCCGAGACAAACTCTATCGAAATGGGGATATGGTCCAAACCTGTGGAGGGAAGGGGGGTGTGCCAGCGGGAGAAGAAGGGCATCATCGTGTCGTTGGCAAAAGCGAGGTCAAGGACCGAAGGGCGAGTGGAGGAGTCAAAGGGGAACCTGGTGTATATTCCAGGAGTGTTTAGCAACCTGAACTGACGGCGGTACGCCATGCTGAAGTAGGGGGTGGATACGGCCAGTTCCGGGGGGTTAATGACTCTGGAAGGATCTGTGACTGGATGGTGAAGGTTAAAGTCGCCTAAAGAAACAACAGGAAACTCATGCCTAGGAAACAACAACTGGGGGGCAATCAAGCGTGCCATCTTATTGGGAGTGGGGGTTGCATAAGAATTATACAGCCGAAAAAACAAATGCTGCGAGACAAAGACGCCATCAGAGCAGTGGAAGTCCACCGCCATCTGGTCGCCACGGTCAAAAAACACAGGAAGAACAGACATAGTGGCCAAAAGGCGGTCCGACACATACACCGCCACCCTGGACTTATACAATGATGAGGGAGGAGGAAAAAAAACCTTATAGGGGCCTGCAGAAAGAGGGGCGCCCTTCCAGAGAGGAAGATCCTGGAGAGCAACAATCAAAGGAGAATTCTTAACCGAGGTAAAGAAAGAAAACAAAGTATGAAAAACATTCATGCTACCGAGGCAATTAGGCAGAACAAAGGAAAGACTAGGCACAGGGGTGACACTAGGAGAAGACAAGCGGGGTAAAGCATCTTGGTANGGCTGCCATAGCTCACGTATGCTGGGTCGTTACAGTTAGGACCAGGCCTTCAGTATTAATTGTAGTTTTCCTTCTGCCTGAGTTGTGCCACCATTGTATCTGTTTATAACACTTCATAAAGTAGTGCCATATCATTGGGGTTTATTATCTTGCCTCTGATCAAATGACCTATAGTCTCGTGTTCTGGATTCTGTCTATACTTTCCATAAAATAGTCTGTTCCTACCCATCTCCTGTCATCTGTTATTCTAGGCAAACTCCACTGTAGGCAAAGGCTTATTCCTGTTGTCTGGCTGATAGTTGATGTATGCCTGAAGATATTGTTTTAATATCCTGTTGACTCTTTTAGTTTGTTCATCCATTTTTGGGTGGAATACTATGCTCAGGCTTTGATGAATCCCCAACTTTTTAGTTGTTTCTGTCCAGATCTCAGACATGAAGTATGAGTCTCTGTTGATGATCACATCCCTCGATTGTCTGTGTGGTCAAAAGACTTTCTTCAGAATGGTTAAGGCAAACTGCCATGGCGTCATGTCTTTCCTACATAGAATGAAATGACTCATTTTGCTCACACCATCTACCACTACAACGATGGTGTCATAACTGTTTAATACCAGTAGGTCCATGATGAAATCCATTGATATGGATATCCATAGCTTATCTGGTACTTTACTTAGTTTTAGTAGCCTATAAGATATATGTTGTACAAATTTTGTTCTTACACAAAGGTTGTAGTTTTTGATATATCATTTGTCTGTTTCTCATATTCCTGGCCAGTCGTATTGGCAGTATACTAGGTGAGTAGTTTTTACTGTTCACCCATGACCTTCTGCTAGTAGGTCGTAGTTTTTTCGTATCAATTCTATCTGGATTTCCTCGTTATCCAGTATACATATCTCATTATCATATTGGAGATAGTTAACATCCCACCTGTACAGCACTTGTGCAATGCCTTTTATTTCCCTATCTTCTTTCTCTAGTACTTGTTATAGGTACCATATTCCCTGGTCTTTTCCCCTCGTCTCTTTGATTGCATTATTTATATCATCTTGGATTTCCACTATTTCTATAGCTTGGAAATACTTCTTAGTTGGAAGTAGTATTCATTGCCCTTTAGCTATTCTTTTGTCCTTACTATTTTTTGGTTGGTCTTTCACCTGTTTTGTAAGGGCATCTAGCTTCTCTTATCTTTTTCCAGTCAGTATTCAATCTTGAAGTTGTATTAGCTCAGCTTTTCCATCTATCATATTTGATAGTTATTCAGTTCCTTCATTATTGTGAATGGTACCAAGTTCTTATAGTCAGTTAAAACCTTGGTGCGATATTAGATATTCTGAATGTAATATCTCTACTCTTTAAGAGCTTAAACTATTGCTAGCAGCTCCTTGTCATGCATATTGTAGTTACACTCTACCAGTGCTATCATCTTAGACCTGTATGCTACTGGTTTCTATTTTGTGTCTTCGCACTTCCCTGATATGATTCTAAAGTGTATATATTTTGAGGTGTCCATTTCGATTATTATTTCTCTTTCTTGGTCAAAATGCACCAGGATTGGTGCCCTTGTTATATCTGTTCTTAGCTTCTGAAGTGCCTTGTCTTGCTCACTGTTCCAGTTTTTTTCAATGTCTATCTTGTGATGATAGTATATGTATTTTGCAGTTTGGCTGAATCGCTTGATGAAGTGATGGTAAAAGTTGCAAAAGCACAAGAAATATTAGATATCTTTTCTAGTTTTGGGTATTTTCCATTCCTGTATTACTTGAGTTTTGACTGGATCCCTCTGAGCTCCTTCTCAGTTGATAATGAAGCCAAGATATTCCACTTCCTGTTTCTGGAATTCATATTTTATAGGTTTGACCTTTATTCCCAATCTCTACATTGGTTCCATAATATTGTTGACATCTTTTTGGTATCGTGCTATATACTTACACTATATGAGTATATCGTTTAGGTAGATAATGTAGCATGTGTTCAAGTATCTACTCAATCCTCTTTTAATCCATCATTGGAATGTTGCCAGAGTATTGGTCAGTCTAAATAGCATCATCAGATATTCCTATATCCTGTATCATGTAGCGAAGGTTATTTTTCATTTATCTCCTGATTTGATTCTAATGTTGTAATATTCTGCCTTGATATTGAGCTTGATGAAGTATTTTGCTGACCTTAGTTAGCCTAGTGCCTTGAAGATCAGTGGTACCAGACACTGATCTTCTTTTATTATCTTATTGAGGGTACAATAGTCCATACATAGTCTTCATTTTTGGTCCTTGCATACAAAGAGGATCAGTGATCTTCCTTTTGTAATGAAGTGCCTGATCCATACTTATTGCAAATTCTGTGTAATGCATGTCTTGAGTTCTTGTAATTCCATTTCGTTCAGAGGGTAGATCCTTTTTATAGAGAATTCTGTATCTTTCTTGAACTCTATTTCCAAGTCTACTCTTTTTTGATATAGTAGTGCTTCTATTGTGTATTCTTCTTGTAACAGTTTCCAATTACAATGGTATTATTTAGGGATTAAACGGCTCTATAGTTTGCCTTCTTTGTATTGTTTATGTTGGATTGCAAGTTCTATGCTGATGTTGATTTTGGCCAATATGGCCAGGCCTTGGTCCCATTGTAGCTTGAAAATTCCTTTATTCTCTCTGTATTAGGAGAACTTGCCAACTGCAGATTCTGTGATTTTGCATATTGTTACAGCCACCAGACAAGGGTATGGTAGTATTGGATTTGTGATTGCATATATAGAAGCTGGGATTGTACAGTGGCCTAGTGAGGAGAAAGATAGATTAGGCAAGGTTTTGCATAATAGAACCTCATGGAAAGTAGTGGAAGAGTGTGACTGCTCATAAGGAAGGGGTTAAGGGTGTTGGGATTTGTCAGTGGAGGATTTTCCTTTATTATATAAAGAGGTGTACCCTTCTGTGACTTTTCTTATAGTACATGGCCTTCAAAATGTACATGAGTCTGAAATACTAGTATTACAAGTGGCTGTGCAAAATTATTGCCAAGGTCTAATTATAGGAACCATTAAGAATAAAAAATTAGGGAATACATTATAGAGTTCTTGTCTTCTGAACTGCCTTTAATGCAGCTATGATATAATATTATATTATACAATCTCTATCATCTATTCCGCACACTAGCTCCTAGTTGAGAGTGTCTATAACCCATCTATAACTTTTGTATTTATGCTTAACTGAGGCTTGAAACTCAGGAGAAGCATACATAATTCATTGACAATATAGATCCATAATTCGCTCTGCTCTTTATGCGAACTTCTACATCAGGAAATTATAGACCAAGTCTATCGCCCTCAAAATAACTTGTCTCAATGTCTGAATACTATATCCATAATTGTTACATGTATATTGTTTAGCTGTGCCCAACACATATTCAACAAAATTGATATCACATTGAAACTTTAGATAAAACAAAGTTAAGTGACCATATGCCTCAATCTCCTTCTGTTGATACTTTGGATTTTGAAAGTCCTTCTGATTAGTGATGATTGTATATGCACAGCATTGGCCACTACTAAGACATGACTTTTGAAGTTTATTAGTTGTAGGCTTTTGACCTTGAACCCAAAGTCCATTCTACCATAAGCCTTGTTCTTGTAAAACTAACTTCAGTCCTTTTGGTTCTCCACTGCTGTCAATTATACTTTGCGATTGGCCAGTAAGTAGATTAATACCAGGATGGAGTTTATTTTGTGCTCCACCAGGGCACAAACTTATATTCTTTGCTTTTAAAGCATTAGCTGCAAAGGCAGAATAACTTGTTGTATTGTCAAATAAAAAGAGTATTTGACACTCGGGAAAGGCTGATTCAAAAATTGGGATAGCAACCTTCATTACTTGCTTGACCAAGTCATCTCCACTCGACCAATTATCTCCACCATATTCAATTCTCATTGTTGAAGAATATAGACTATTAAAGATCTATATCGTGATCAAGACCAAAATCAGGAAGTTCATGAATCAAGATTGCATCAAGTGCCTTTATGTGACTACTAGCAGTCACATAAAGTGAAACCATTATTCCTTTCCCTCTTGATTTCTTACAAAGAGGAGGTTCTTCATCCTTCATCCATATATAGTGCCTGCTAATGTTTGAGTCAAAAGTTTTGTCATATATTATCAACATTATAGGTCTTTGACTACTGGGTAAGTTTTCCAGAAAGATTGGATATGGGTTTCTCTCAAAATTCAGCTTCCATTGTACCATAAAGGGCTTCAATCTGTCCAGTGCTGGTAGAAAGGTCTCCTGCCGGTATTGAACCACATCTGGTTGCTTATGACTATCCTTATAGATGCCTTTTTTTACCTCCTTGTACTTGTAACCAAGCTTCTACAACCACTTTGCTGCAGTCCAACTTCCTAATTGTTTTGGAATACTACCTACTAGTGGTGAAGGCATCTGTATCTCTTAATTGACTTGAGGAGTATCTTGAGAAATACTGAACTGTTGATATGAGGCAGGTAATTTTCCTATTGTCCAATAGTATATACTTGCTGTGGCTAACTGATGTGATGTTACTGTATCTTGAGCTACAGCTATAAATTCTTGTATAGCAAGCTGAGTACTCTCCTCCTTTAATCTGGAAAGAATTGTACCTTCTTTACGAGATTTGCTTAGAGATATTGCATGGTTTTGAATCCACTTTCTCTCATCTTGTAGGATCTGACAGGCAACCCTTTGGCCCCTTTTAGTCGTAGCTGCAACAAGCTCTGCTATTTCGGTTCTTGGCTTCTTCCAGAATGGTTTTGTTAAGCTCTTTCTTTGAAATTTTATAAATTGCAAAACTTGTATATGATGGTCCAAAACTTTCCCTTGAAGTAAGCGCTTCTTAGATTTCCGATATTTTTGTAAATTATCACTAGCTGTAAATTTAGATTGTTAGTCTAGGATTATCTCCAGGAATCACCTAAATTATTTCTGTTTCCATTCGAGTACTATATTGAAAAATTACTTACCAAATGAAAAAATATCCTATTTTACTCTCTCTTAGGTCATTTTTGATTCTCTTGGCCAATCTTTTATACCTTGGTTTATATAAGTCTAGAAAAGAACCACCTCAGTAGTATTAACAATAGTAGTTTCTAGAATATTTTAATATCTCTCAGTACAGGTTCTACATACTTGCAGTTGTGAAAAGTTCTCTATTTAATTAGAATAATCATACCATTACTATTATTGTCACTGCTTGAAACTACACCTGATCTATCCTGCTCGTGCTTTCATTTTTGTCTCTATAAAGTCTGTCTAGATGGTCCTGTCTTCTTGGCTAGAGGCTTTGTAGTATTTATTAATATAAGTTATTTCAAGATTTGAGACTGTAAGTAATACTATACCTGATCTTACTTCCTCAGTTAGAATAGAAGCAACAACCTACTCAGCATGATCTATGACTTGGTCAAGTATGGGCAAAGTCTGTTTCTGTGGCTGACGAGCCAGCCATCCTAAAAATCAATGAACAACTCTAGCTCATTTGAAAGGTGGTATCTGGTAACTATTTGGATAATAGTGTTGTTTAAAAAAAGAATAATATTTTTAAAGAACAGAATAGCAGGTAAATTATTAGATAGCGAATGCTTTTGTCAAGTATAGCAGAAAGAGTTGGTAAGATTATTATACATTATTATTCAAATATTATCATTTAGTATCCAGGATAGCAAGAACTATAATTAGAGCAAGCAGACATTTTTTGAATAAAGATATAAGTATAGAGTATATATTGAATATAAAAGTAGGGTTTGAAGAAAAAACCTACAATCGCAGTGCCAAGGAATTATTACTCAGCATTTCACTATGTGGCTAATGTAACACATTTTGCACTTTTGTACCAAAAATGCAATATTTCAAATTGTGTTGTACGAACAACTATATCTGTAATGTGTTTGGACCAGGTCCTAGACATATAGCAGTATGATAGGAGCAGAAGACTTCATAGTCAACATGAAGCGAGCACTGCTTACTAAAGGAGGCTTCGAGAGGTTGTAATAGGGAATTAAAGAAATATCTGTTCAACCAAGTATATTTAGAATACTATCAGTCGAAGTCTGCTGTTTCCATTGTGGAAATTAGTGGTCCTTAAATACAGCATATCGCTTATCTCCAGTATGGGCGATATTCTAAAATACTGTATGTATCAACTAATAGCACACAAAACAATACATGTATCAACTAATACTGTAAAAGCAAACATAAAACATTGTGTGTATTAACTGATTGTACACTTAATAATACAAGTATCAAACAATACTTTGAAACTAAACATAAAACATAATCTAGTACCCATACTGGTTACAACATCTCTTATCAGAAAAAAAAAACCCGGCGGTATTCTTGATCTGTTGGTCCTTAGCACCAGGGTTTTTTTTCATAATAATACATGTGGTTGTTGATGCGATAGAATTTTGAAACTGTGCAATTTATAGTGTATGTTTTAAAGAGCATGCCTCATATACAATCTGGCAATTTCCTGCCTACAACTGTACAAGTACTTGGGAATTACAACCTTGTTTCTTCTTTGCATTAATGGAACCCATAAACCCTGACCCTAATCCCTGAGATCCTGTTCTTGAACCCCTTGAGGCTTGGTACCTACATGTCTTGTTGGTACCTCTGTTCTTCTCTCTTGTCCTACCTACCATGGTATGACTTGGACTATCTGCCCTTGACCCCACACATACTTTGCCTATTACAGATATCTTAATTCATGTTAATGGTTTCTGTTCTTCTCTTATCATCTGATATGTACTTCTGAATCTCTTCATTCTCGGGGTGGTTTAATTAGAAGTCTCCACTTCTTCGAGTTCTTTATCATTGATTCTTTCAATAGTTAGCTGTATGATTCAATCGCCTTTTTCTACTCAGTATTCTTTATTACCAATGTTTGCCAAGACCAACTTCACTTCACCCATATAGTTAGGATCTATTGCCACTACATTGGTCATGAGTGGATACTTGATTGCTAACCTACTACCTAGGTCAACCTACCGATAGGTGCCTTATGGTAGTTTAATAGCCATCCCTGTAGCTATCATTATCTGGACTCTAGTAGCTATTATCTGTTGTTTATTAACCTAAAGGTCATGTCCTGACACTTCCACTGAACCCTTGATAGGCACTTATGCCTTATTAGTTAACTTCTTGACTTGGATCCATTGATCTATTTGGCTGGTCGGGGCACTTTGCTCTGTCCTAGCATGGGGCTTAGAGAACTTGGTGACTAAGTTCTCTGCTAGGGCTTCCACTTCAGGTGTTGTGTATACTACTGCTGAACTGTGCAGATAATCAGTCCTGCACTGTATATTCAGGAATGAGATTTTATTGTTTCCCCACTCAATCATGGGACTGTGTTGTCTTAGCTATAGTATTCTTAGAACTAACTAGTAGCTTTACAGGTTGGCCACCTGGAAGATTACCACTTCCATATAGCTGCCAATATCTATAAGGACTCATACCCTATGCATGATCAGCCTCAAGAGACTTTTCATTCAATCTGCTAGGTGTATATCTCTTAGTTTCCTAGGTGGTATAATGGGGAGGGTCCAGGTGAGTTTAAGGGCTGATTGTTCAAGGGACATTACAGTAGGCGAGACTAGAGTAAGAAATATGTGTACCAACAAGACGTATTGGTATCATGGCTCAAAGGGTTCAAGAACAGTGTCTCAGGGGTCAGGGTCAGGATTTATGGGTTTCGGTGATGCGAAGAAGAAACAAAGTTGCAATTTCTAAGTACAGGTGTAGGCATAAAATTACCAGGTTGTGTATAGAAAGAAAACTACAGAGAGGCACACCTCTTTATATAACAAAGGAAAATCTTATGCTGACAAATCCCTACACCCCTAACACATTCCTTATATGCAGCCACACTCTTCCATCATTTTTCAGGATATTCTGTTTCATGGAAACTCGGCTAATCCACCCCTTTTACCACTAGGCAACTGTTTAACCCTGTCTCCTATATATGCAACTAAAAGCACTATGCCTCTATACCCCTGTCAGGTAGCTATAACACTAGCTTCTATCTCATACACCGAAGTCGCCTAAGGCATGTGCTACTATTTGGGAAGTGGGCTTAGCTTATTTAGATAATAGCCATGGAACTTGTCTATGGCTCGCAGTCCATTTACAGTTTCTGATGGGTCCCTGGTGGCTTCCTCATATCCTCTCTATTGTAACAGAGGTCACATATAGTTCGGAATTATCGCAGCTTGCACCATCTATTTCACTTGCTATTCTTCTTCACTGTTGTCTTCTACTAGGGGTTGGGGCAGTATCACCTATCCTAGTAGGGGGTTATAGTCAGCAAGTTTGAGGGGTGAAACATGAAAAATGGTATATATCCCCATGGTGGCAGGGAGGTCAAGGTGGTAGGCACACTTACCCATCTGGACAGTTATTGGATAAGGACTAAAATGCTTATTGTCCAGTTTTTGGAAGAATTGAAGGGTCTGGACATTCATAGTACTAACGTAACAGGTTTACACCTAGGGTGCTAATCACGCTTCAAGTACAGGAGTAACAGATGGCCTACTTGCTGGCAAGAGATGAGAGCTATGTAGACTAAAGAAGGCATTGAAAGGACATAATAGGAGATCAAGAAGTAACTATTCAACCAAGTATATTAAAGATTCTGTCAGTCAAAGTCTGCTGTTTCCATCATGGAATCAGTGTTGTGTAAATACAAGTTCTCACTCATCTCCAGTATGAGCGATAACATAAACCATTCAAAGTATCAAGCGATACTTTTTGAAAACATAACAAGTATCAAACAATACTGTAGAACAAAACATAAAATATTCAAAGTATCAAGCGATACCCTTGAAATCTAACAAGTATCAAATGATACTATCAAATCAAACATAAAACAATCAAGGTATCAAGCGATACCCTTGAAACATAACAAGTATCAAATGATACTATAAACCAAAACATAAAACATAACCTAGTCCCTGTACCAGTTACAACAAGTATCAAACAATACTATAAAACTAAACATAAAACATAACCTAGTACCTGTACCAGTTACAACAAAGCCAAACCAGGTTGCCAACCTAGAAGTGGAGAGCGTGTGGCTGTCCTTGATTGGCATACTCCTGTTGGTAGTCCTGGGCATATGCAATGTCAGAATATAGGTGTGCATAGATATCTCTCACTCCTTGTGAGAACTCTCCAGTCCTAGGCTTCTCTGATGGTCTTATACTAGTATCTAAAAGTCCATACGGGGTCGCAACTATACTTAGCAAAGAATGAGCAGAGGCCAGCAGACTCAGAGACATAGTTGGTGGCAGGGAACTCAGCCATGGGCAGCTACAGTAACTAGTCATTCTGCTGATAATTGACATAGGCCGGTAGGTACCATTTTATAATAGCGTTTCCTGTTTCAATCTGGCTGTCAGTTTGAGAGTGGAATATGGTCTACAGATTTTGGGACACCTGCAGGTGATTACAGACTGTCTTCCAGAAGTCTGAGGTAAACTGGGTACCACAATCTAAGGAAATAGTGGCAGAGATACCATGGTATTTCCATATATAATAGAGGTACAATTTGGCCAAAATCAGGGTATCGATAGTGGTACAGCACGGAAATAAGTAGTGCATTTGATTAGTTTGTCAAGTATAACAGGGATCATGTCATGTCCCTAACTCCCAGGGAACGCAGTAATGAAATCTATAGACACATGTTCCTAGAGTTTGTTAGAAATTGGGAGGGGGCATAGTATACCAAAGGAGATATGATGCCAGGTATGACTTCATTGGCAAATGTGGTAGTTTTTCACCAAGTGGCTAATATTCTGGTACATGCCAGACCAGTAGAACCAACAGGATACTAATTCGTTAGTCTTGGCCCTTCCAGGATATACTACAGTTGGACAGTTATGCGATTCTTGAACTAGTTGCAATAGTAGCACTTCATAGAAGGGGACATATAGGCAATCAGAGAACAGTAATCAGTTCCTATCTCTTTAGTACTCAGCTAGCAAGACAAGATAGGCACAGTGGTCTCCTTAGTCTGAGGCTTTTTAGAATCTGCTTTGGGGCAGGGTCAGTGTCATATGCCTCTTGTCAAAGATGTTACAGGGGAGATGCTCTAGTATGGAGTATAATGTTTGCCAACAAACCTATAGTATAGGGCTTCAACACCGCCTGCATCTGATACTCTCTTCACCGTTCTTGTTTTTCTTCTGTTGGGACTTACATCTAAGTCAAGAGGTCCACTTTCCTATTAAACCTTTCTAGCCAGTACACAATATTATAGTTGAATAGTATAAGGAACCTGCACCAGTAAGCTTGTCTACGGTTTAAGACACGTTTGGTGGTAAAGTGTTCCATATTAGAATGGTCAGTCAGGATCATGACTTGGTAGCCAATAAAGTAATATCACCATTTCTCGAAAGCATGGACTACAGCTATGAGGTCTCTGTCATGGATATCATGATTGCATTCAACCAAGGTATGCTTTTAAGAGTAGAAGGCTACAGGATGGAGCACTTCCCTGTTTTCATGCTGTAACATAATGCCTGCAGGTACAAAGCCTGAGGCATCCATATCAATCATCACTTGCTTGAAAAAGTCACAATGGTCCGGGACAGGAGTAGTGGTAAAGGCACTTTTGAGTTTCTCAAAAGACTGCTGACATTCAGGGATCTGGAAAAATGGCTAATCATTCTTGGAAAGTACTGTAACAGGTTAGGCAAGATGGAAATAGGCATTGATAAAGCAACGATGGAAGTTGTCAAAATGTAAGAAAGCATGCATATCTTATACATGTTCTGTAACGTATTCGGGCCAGGCTCTAGTCACGTAGTTGTACGATAGGAGCAGATGGCTTCTTGATCAATAAGGAGCGAGCGCTGCTTACTAAAGCAGTCTTCGAATAGGGTGTAATAGGAGATCAAAGAACTAACCGTTCAACCAAGTATTTTAAGAATACTGTCTGTCGAAGTCTGCTATTTCCATCGTGGAAATCAGCAGTCTTTAAATACAGCATAATGCTTATCTGCAGTAGGGGTGATATTCCAAAACTTTGTGTGTATCAACCGGTAGCACACAAAACAATACAAGTATTAAACGATACTGTGTGACCAAACATAAAACAATTTGTGTATCAACCGATAGTATATGAAATAATACAAGTATCAACTGATACTGTGAAACTAAACATAAAACAAGGTGTGTATCAACCGATAGCACACGAAACAATACAAGTATTAAGCGATACTCGTCAGACCCAACATAAAACTAACCTAGTAGCCGTACCAGTTATACTCCCAAAATAAAATAACAATTTCACCAAATAAAATAATCTAATGAAATCCTAATAGTCGGTAAACCCGCTATTCTCCTCAATGTCCCCATAGGATCCACCCTCATCGTTATCGCCATCCTGCAATAATCTCATGTCGTCCTGCAACATCCATTCCACCCCTTCCAGCCATCTCTCCAAGCACTCCTGGCAGGGTGCTTCCCGCACAAAGCAACCTGATTCCTGGTAGTGCGGTAGGTCGGTGTAATTCTGGACTGTCTGATCCTGCCAGTCCTCTGTCTCAATATCAATCCGACCGCAATGGTCGCAATGGTCGACATAGAATATTTTCCAGTATGCCTCTAGTGGAATGGTTCCACTGTGCAGTAGTTCTCCGATGATGATGTGTCGTCCCTTGATGCTTATTTCCCCATAGGTCAACATTTCTTAGTATTGTAGAGGGGTAAAGGTTTGTAAGAGGGTAATGGTTTGCAAGAGGGTAGAGGTTTTTCTTTTGGTTTGGATGTCTGGTAGTATGGTTTTTTCTCTTCGGAGGAGTTTGAGGGATGGCGGGTAGTATTTACGTCTCGGTGTTGACCTTGCTTAGGTGTTGAGCTCGCTTAAGTATTCAGGAGAAGGTGGGTGGTACTTAATTTTGGTTTCTCCAGTCTCCATGCACATCTCACATTTTTCTGTACTCTGGTAACATCCACCTCCAAAGCGGAATATATCCGACATTGTTTCACTCTACATCCATCCCGTTGATTCAGTTGTTATTTCTAGGCATTTGTTCCAAATACGTATGAATAGTCATTGTGTAAGGTATCGTCTAGGGATAATATCATGGTTTACCAACATTCCTATTAGCTGATGGCGTAGTGTCCATGGTACTTGCTTATGGTTTGACATTGTAAGGCTGTTGGATGGTGTGTTTCTTTTCTTGTTATTCCCAGTACTCAGCCACAGCCTGGCGAGCTAGGTATGCTGCTTCTTCTTCTATGACCCGATTCTCATCTTTGGTGCTTTTGCAATCACTTTCAAAATGGGGTGACCAAAATCCATCTTGTATCTTTTCATATGTGTCTGAGCGGTGGTGTTGTATTTTTGGCAGGGTTGGGCCCCATGCCACTGTTACATGGTTTATGGTAGGGGGTAGCTCGTCCTCCGGTTTGTTGTTCTTCCACCATTTGTTTACCAGTTCCAGCGCATTTTCTAACTCTGAGAGGGGTTCCCAGCTGTTTTCTGTTTCTGGATATCACGTCCATTTTACCAGAAATTGGTCACAGTAATAGCGCTTCCTGTGGTCGTGTATATCCTCCAACTCCCATTCTGATTTTTCATTAACCATGATTGGAGGTGGCTTTGTGTAGCTTCTTACATGAAAGGCAGTATTGCCTCTAGAGAGATATCGTGTCACAGTAGATGAGTGGAATGTCGCTTGTCGGTTTCTGTACATTCTGCCATCCATTTCTACCCTGTAGTTTTGCGTATGTTTATCATATTCAATTATCTTGAACGGTCCTCGCCTGTGTGCTTGTAGTTTCTTGCTTCATCCTGGTTCCGTTGCGAAAAGGCTTCCATAAACCAATAATTGGTTACCTTTCCCTATTGGTGTATGGTGTCTCTGCTGTTTTGCTACTGTTCTTGTGCTCCTACATCGCGCCAATTTGATTGTGTTTAATGCCCTGTCACAGATTGCTTGGTGTCTATTCAACAATTCGTCGGCGGCCGGTACCGCAGAGTTCTTAAAATTCGCTAGGGGGAGTAGCGGGCAGTTGTTTCCAAAAACACCTTCATATGTTGACATACCGAGGTTTTCTGACCATCCTGCATTTGGGTATGCTGCCGTTTACGGTATAGCATCAAACCAATTGTTTTGTCTTGCATTGACTAGGTTTTGAAGATGTGTTTTTAATTGTCCAATTTTCCTTTCAGCTTGTCCATTCGCTTCATGATGGCCTGATGCCGCCTTGATATGCTCAGTGCCTGACGATCGACACTATGGTCTCCACACATGTGACTCAAATCATGGGTCAGCATTGCTTACTAGAGATGTTGGATAGCCATGGGGTGTAAATCTATTGTTGCGTAGAAGTTCTCAGGTTGTTATTGCCGTCACTTGCTTAGTTGTAGGTATGAGCCATGTGAATCCTGAAAACCTATCCATTGCAATGAGGATTATGTCGTATCCCCATGAGTTGTAGAAGGGTCCCGCAAAGTCAATAGCTATCGACTCGAAAGTTTCTGATGGAAGGACAATTGCCTAAGCCTTTCCTTCTAGTAACTTTGTGGGTTCTTTGTTTATCTAGCAGGTGTGGCATTGGGCCACATACGCTCTGAAATCCTTTCGCATTTCAGGCCAAAATAGGTACTCAGTAGCGTACCATAAGTTTCGTTCAGAACTGTGGGGGCCTTAGTTGTGGATTTTACTAATAACGCACTCTCTTAATGTCGTATTTCCATACGCGGGGCCTTTTAAAACATATGGGTAGTCTGCCCCATATCCTGTTTTTGCGTATAGCATTCTATTTACAATCTTGTAGGAGGATAGATCTCTAGTGGAGTCCATACTATCATGGACTTTTTTCCATATTGGTTGTCTCTGGTATGCTGCAACCATATATGCTCGCAATGTTCCGATCATTTGATTGATTGTTTGTAAGATATCGCGCTCGTCTTCTATCTCGATTCCTCTGGTTGTCTCAGGTTGGTTATTCTCCTTCCTGTCTTCCAAGACATCCTAAGGTCCCCGTCGATATGCACTCATCATTGGGGGTATCACTGAAACTATAGTTTCATTGTTGAGGCTTTCTAATCGTTCTGCTAGTCTAATCAGTAGTGGGCTGCGTGGTTTTGCCATTTGGAATGCCGGGGCTTCCGGGTTCGGCAGTGCCGGGATTGCATACGATCTGGGCGTTGGCTGGGCCAGGGTGGACCACCATTCACCGGTGCTATTTGGTCATTGGTCAATTGCTTGTTGCCATTCCCAGTCCTTGATTTCGGGCGACTCCGGAGGGCTTGTGTCAATTTCCGTACTTGGGGGGCTTGGTCCTTCACGAAGATGGTGAGGAGTGGGATTTCTCCGCCGTCTAGGATGGTTCTTTGTGAATTTAATCTCGTTTTGATGATATGAGCAATGATACACGTAACAGTGCGAGTAGTGAAACGTGCTATGTTGGCGTCGTTCAGGTGGCGTGCTTCGCAAGGTACAGTGGTCGCCCCAATCATATCCTGATGTAATTGAGCAGGGGCTTACAGGGGGTACAGGGGCCGCGTTAGGGTACTCTGTGTATGAGTAAGGCGGGGAGGTAGGGGAGATATCTCCTTCAGGTTCCACCGTGTTTGATTCTTGCTCATAGACGGTATTATCTGAGATGCTGTTTGCTTCCTTTGTATCATCGTGGACATAGATTGGATTTAAGTCTGACCCTCGCTCATATATTCGGGAAAGGGTATCAGCCAAATAGTTTGTACTTCCTGGTGCGTAGACTATCTTTGCGTCATATGTTCCTAAGGCACGGAACCATCTAACTGGCTTTCTGCTAGGATTCTTTGCCATTCGTAAGTGTGTCAGGGGTTGCTGGTCTGTAACTATTGTAAAGGAATTTCCCATTAGTACGTGGTGCAACTGATTAAAGGCTTCCAATATTGCTAAGGCCTCTTTATCAGTGGTTCCGTAATTCATCTGCGCATTGGTGAATTTCCTGCTGTGTAACGAGGCTGGTCTAGCCGTCTCGTAGGTGGGTCCTTGTCCTACCCGTGCCCCTATCCCCAAATCAGAGGCGTCTGTTACTAGCCAAATTGGTTCCTTGCTTCTTATTTCTATTGGCCGCATGACTTGGTGATCGATAATTCCCTTTTTTACCATTTCAAATACTGCCTGATGGGTAGTTCTCCATATGAATTCGGCATTCCCCGTTAAGTCCATTCATAGTGCTGTCATGTTCGCATGATGTGGGAGGAACTGGGCCACGTAGTTCACTATTCCCAGAAAACATCGCAATTTCTTTTTCTTTTGGGGCGTTTCACAATCTGCCATAGACGATATTTTCAGGCGGGATGCATGGATTCCTGCACTATCCACTATGTGTCCTAGTACTTCCAGCCTGTCTGCAAATAGAACTGACTTCCTTTTGCTTGTCTAGAATTTTACCTTTCTGGGTCGGTCACATACCTGCCGTATGTGACTTTCATGCTCTTCTGTTGTATCTGAACATATGAGATTATATCATCAAGGTAAACCCATATAAAGTGATGTAAGAATTCACTTTGGAGATGATCCATTATTCGCATAAATATTGCTGGTGCATTCATGTCTCCTTGTAGTATTACTTTGCTGACAAATCCTCCAAATGGGGTTTTGAATGAGTTGAACTTAACGCTGTCCTTGTCCACTCATGTTTGGAAGTATGCGTCGCTCAGGTCAATCTTACTCCTGAATTTTGCTCGTCCAATGCAGTTAAGGATCTGCTGTTGGTTGGGGATCGATAGACTATCCGTGATCATGTTATTGTTTCTTACCTTCAGGTCCACCAGGCGGCGGATCCTTCCATCTGAGTTAGGTTGTATAAACATAGGTGCTGCTCCGGGAACCTCCTGTTGTACAATTATTCCAGATCGTAATTTCCCATTTATCCAGTTCATAAGTTTCTCCTTGCATGCTTCTAGAATTGAGTATGTCAGTTGGTTTTTCAGACCTGTTGGGTCTTTCAGCCGAATGTAATGGTTAATCTGATGCACAGGGCGGTAGCGTTTCAGGGACCCTGTCCAGGAATACATCCTTGTATTCATCCAACAGTGTTGCCGAGGTTGCATCGGTAACCACGGCTCGGACTTCCCCCCTTGTTGGTTTGCATTGTACTAGCAGTTTGTTATCAGGAAACTCCACTGCTGTGTCACCACACCTGATAAGTGCATTGTGTCTTTTCAGGAATGGCATTCCAATCAGGGCGTCATGCTTTGCCAAATTTTCTACCAACATCTCCTGCGTTGTCCATTTCTTTTTCCCAATTCGTATGGTGAGCCCATATTGCTTGTAGCTTGAGGAGTGGGAACCTTTCATTGCCATGTTGACTGTTGTTGGTTCGGGTAGGGTTTCCATTTGTATGCCGTGGGTCGAGATAAAGGTAGTGCTGATAATGTCACAACGGATTGTTCCTGTATCGAATAGTACCTTTGCTGGATGGCCCTCTACGTAGATCATTCCATCTAGTGCATCATGGGCTCGTGTTGTTAGTGATGGTTGGGTTCGGAGGCTTTCCATTTCGACCAAATTAATTTCCACTTCGCTGTATTCAGTTGCTTCCATGTAGTTCGTGCTAGTCTCTCACTTAGCTGTTTTTTCTTTTCCCTTTTTGGCATAGCAGTCCTTTCCATAGTGCCCCTTTTTCACGCATTTGAAACATGTACCTTTATCGCGCCGTTTCCACTTCTTATCTTTCCTGTCTTTCGAACCTTTGCAGTATGATTTATCCTTCCATGTATTGTCCAGTGATGATGATCATTTACTGTTCTTCTGCTGCAGTATGTGGGTTCGGTAAACCCCTGTTTCATACAGGATAGCGTCCTTGTGTTCAGCCCCTTTGACTATCTTATCAAAGGAGTCTTCCTCCTCTTCCATGGGTTCTACCTCTTGGTGTAGTCTGGGATGCATTGTTTCATACAGTCTTTGTCGCAGTGTGTACTGAGATACTATCCCCGCAGGCAATCATCCATAATACATTAGGAGATACGTCGTGAATATGGTTATTCTTTCTGTTTTCCCGTTTTGCACTTGCTGGATATCCCTGAACTTTTCACCTAGTTCTTCCGTGTTTCCGTGAGCATTGGAATCTATCTCTCAGGTATTTTAGCGCGGTTGTTCCTCAGATGTTTTCCCCACTCCTGTAGTGGTTCAATGCTTGGTAGTATGTTTCCTCTGCCTTTCCAGTACACAAACTTCCAAAGTATGCTCCGCTTCCTTCTTTGGCTTTTTCCACTCCGTGCAGGGCAAGGTATTCAGAAGTGATTGTTACCCATCAATCAAATGCTTCAGGTTTTAGATGTTACTTTTCACGCGAGAACGTGGGTGGCAGTGGGAGTTTGATTTTTGGTCCTGTTCATCTAGCTCCAGGGCTGGGTGGTGCGGCACATTCTCCTTTCGACATATTGTGCTCGGACTCTTCATTGCTGGAGTTGTCGTCTGATGAGCTTTCTGAAGAGTAGTCGGAGGGCACGTCTGCTGGTTCCTTTAATACTGAGTGATCTGATGTTTCTCCATCGTCGCATTCCTTCGTAGATCTGCCGACAGGTCGGCTGTCTTTCTTTACCGGTTGCGCCAGTACCTTCCTTTTGCTGGGGTACAGCGGAAAGAGCCCTGAAAGGCTGGTTGCTACCTTTGCTAACTCGTTAGTTGATCTGCTAAAGGTCTGCCTGGCCAAATTTCGAGCTAATTGTCTTTCTGCTTCGTCAATCGAGAAATCGCTCTTTGGCCCTTTCCGTTTCTTGGGTTGCCTTCTTTTGGCAAGGCCTGCTTGTGGGACCTGCTTCCCACTTTGCGTCTCTAGTGACTCAATGGTATCATGTTGGCAGAGCCAAACCTTCTGTGGATCTGCCACTCCCTACTGCTAGCTTCTGCCTTGTTGGACTTTCAAAGGTTGATCAGACCAGGTCCGGGTAGGCTTCTTACCCACTTGCTGAGGTTCAAAAAACGTAACGTGTTCAGCCCAGGCCCTAGTCATGTAGCAGTACGATAGGAGCAGATGGCTTCTTGATCAACCAGAAATGAGCGCTGCTTACTAAAGGAGTCTTCGAACAAGGTATAGTAGGAGATCAAAGAAGTAACCTTTCATCCAAGTATTTTAAGAATACTGTCTGTCGAAGTCTGCTGTTTCTATCGTGGAAATCAGGGGTCTTTAAATACGGCATATCGCTCATCTTCAGTATGAGCGATATTCCAAAACTTTGTCTGCATCAACCAATAGCACACAAAACAATACTAGTTTCAAACAATACTGTGAGACCAAACATAAAACAATGTGTGTATCAACCTATAGCACACGAAACAATACCAGTACCAACTGATACTGTGAAACCAAACATGAAACAATCTGTGTATCAACTCTTAGCACACGAAACAATACAAGTATCAAGCGATACTGTGAAACCAAAGATAAAACGATGTGTATATCAACTGATAGCAAATGAAACAATACAAGTATCAAGTGATACCTGTGAGACCAAACATAAAACTAATCTAGTACCCATACTGGTTACATGTTCAGCTATAGGCCAGGCAACGACAGTTTCCACCTCAGCATTGGCCATGCAGACCCCTTACGTAGTGATAATAAACCTGAAGTACTTGACCTGTCGCACATGGAACTTACAGTTCCTGGACTTAACTTCTAACTTGGTATCGGCCAGGACTTTCAAGACCGAGCTGACATATTCAATATGCTTTGCTTTGGTCTCGCTATTGACGGGGATGTCATCCAGATAGGCAGTACAGAAGTGGTCTAGGCCAGGATGCAGGACCTTATTGTAATGACCCTGCATACATGAGCTATGGTAGCCGGAACACTCACCCATACAGGTAGCCCGCAGGTGAACTAGTAGGAACCGGCAGGCAAGTGAGTACTTGACCTACGGAGACCCGATGGCCCGGGCTCCGAGATGAGCAGACTTAGTGGGCACAAGTATTTAGGTACATGGCTACACCCGAGATTGGTGTCAACGTACTTAGGGACCTATGAAGGGGCAATACACAGCTAGCCTGGATAACTGGAGAAAGGCCCAGTGTGTCCATCTCCGGAAGTGGGATAGATAGGGTAACAGGAGAAAGTCCACTTGTCCACTGGACAAGATTACCCTACCCTCAGGACTGGGTTACCCTACCTTGAGGCTTGGGTTACCCTGTTCAAGGACCTGAGTTACCCTACCTTTCAATACAAAGTCCCTCAGGGAGTTTGGGAAAAATGACTGGAATGTTTGTCACATGAAGCCATGCATAATACGGGAATCTGGAGTTCCGGGAGATGCTATTGGGCGAGCTACGCAGCTACGAAGAAGCTGTAAATTGAAGACATTATTCCTATCATGCCCCTCCGGCCCCGCCTTGAGGCCCGGACGTCATGGGCAAACGGTTGCGTAGTTGTGTGCAGTCTAGCAAAGGAGGATCTTTGGAGACCCGCTTGCAACACTGTATACGTTGCTGCCGTCCGGTCGACCGTAAGCTGTTCGCAGGATATACAAGGGGGCATAGGGTGGAAGGTGGAGTACCTCCTCCAAGTTGTTCGGAGTAAAACGGACCAAAACTGACGGAGTTAACGGGAGTTAACCGTGGGGGTCCCGAAGGTAGTCCCGGGTGGTGCCGGGACGACTGGGAACGTTTTGCACCTACCACGCCCAAGGATGTCCCCAACGCCATAGGCTCTGAGAGGGAAGTGCAGAGACACTAAAAGCATGATTCCTACCGCAGGTAAGGTGTATCCGAGGTAGTGGTCGTGGGTAGCGCCCATTGGATCACTCCTGGACCACCGTACCCTGCGGAAGACACCGGAAGCCCGAGACTCGTAAATAGTAGATAGATAAACCGTTCACGGTAGCTTCCGGCGTCAAGAAGAAATCAACGCGCATGGGAAGGGTGTCATAGATAGTCTAGTTCAGCAAGGGGTCTTGACAGTTAGCCACTGGCAAGTCCCCGATGCGCAGAGGTTTTCACTCCGGCGGGCAGAATGGAAATGCGCCGCAGAAACGATATGCACATATGGTGAACGCCGACTAGAGCGGGTCGACACATACATGCCCCAAGGGGGTGTCAGGAGACGTGTCGGACCGCCCTTAGCGGAGAAGGGTGTGCTCGAACAGTTGGAGTAAACTGATGGGGGAGTTTCTGGCATAAGATAAAACTACCTGAAAGTCTATGCGAGAACTCTCCTACTCCAACAATCAATCCTCTCGAGACCTTAATTGAGTGAAGCGTCAGGCTTAACGATATTAAGTTTTACCGTCTACTTTACTCTTACATCTGTCTGAACTTTTGGCGATAAGTTTGAAGTTGTTTGGTGCGGTCGCAACCTTGGGATCCATCTTCCTAGGGCTGCCCCCGTTACACTTATTTATATATGCTTGAAAGATACTAAGTGCATTGGTGAGGCCAAATCGCATAACCTTGGACTCATAGAGGCCGGATGGAGTCTAGAAGACTGTTTTCTACTATTTCCCTTTGTTCATGTATATCAGGTTGTATACCACTCTGATATTTAGCTGGGAGAATATCTTGGCCTTTGAGATCTGCATGAATGTTTCTTTCCGGACAGGTAGTGGTCCACTGTCATTAATCATAGTCTTGTTTAGTTTCTAATAGTTTATGTACAATTGCAATAAGCTATCCTTCTTATTGATAAGTAGGATAAGAGGAGCTACCATGGAGGTAGAGGCTTGGATGAAGTCTTTCTTAGGATTTCATCCAGTCAACCACACAAGGCCTCAAGCTCTCAGAGGGACAGGTTGTACAGCTACCCAAAAGAACATTTAAAGCCTAGCAATAGCGGCATTGCATGATCATCTAGTTAGAGTGAGGGCAACTGGTTCTGTTCTTTCTCCAGGAATAGGGGGAAGAACTTGCAGTATTCCAGTGGGATAATGTCTCCGACTTCTTTTTCCTTGAGTACCTTCAAGTTGTGTCTTATGGTCCACTTGATAGCAGAGGCTTTGAGAATATATGGGATATCGTTTTCTACTTCTTGAGTACCCATTACATCAGCGATCCAGTTTTTTGAGATGGTAGTCAGATTTGAAGGTAATAGTATTGCTAGCGAACTAGATTATCATATTATGTTGTTTTAACCAAGGGATGCCCAAGGTCAAGGGGTCTTTGCCTAGTTTGGTGAGAAAGGCCGGTAGTACTTCTAGGTGGTCATTGATCTTCAACTCTCTCTATCTCTACTGGGTAATTGTGCTGGAGCTGATCGGTCTTCTTTTTATTACCGCTAGGTGAATGGTTTTTTTTTAGTTCAAACAAGGAGAGGTGATTGTGGTAAGTGAAGTCTTAATCTATGAATATATATCTCATTGCTTCAGAGCCAATGAGGTCATGGCAACAAATTACGTTTTGTTTGTCTATGCTATCATAGGTGCTTACCAACTAGTTATCTTTAATTCTATTTTCTATTTGATCCGATGACAAACTGGATCTAGATAACCAAGAAAAGGACTTAACATGTCCCATATTAGTATCATACCTGTGTATAGGACAATTAGTTTTCCAACTACTTAGACTTCTGGCAGGCTCTCTTAGAGACTATAGGAGGGTCAAAAGGCAAGATGCTAGCATCTTGCATTCAGTGGGATCTCTTGTTTGGACATTGTCCGGCCATATGCCTATGTCCTCCACAATAGAGGTATAGGCCTCTCCTTATCCTGATATCTCTCTAGGTGTTGGTCAAGGTTCACCATCCTGAGAAGAGGTCCATGGGGCTGGAGGCAGTACCTGTGATAGTGGTGGTCACAGGAGCAGGGCTGATGGATCGAGTTTATGTGGCAGTAGGAGTGTGCCAAGAGGAGAAAGATGAATGTTCCTTGTTTGCTATGTGGGCCCAAATGTTGTTGTCCCACTTCTTCAACAGGTTGGCATAGGTGGTCAAGGTCTACGAAGGGCCTATAATAGTAGTTAAGACATCTTTTAGTTATGAGCTGAAGCCCTGGTATGGTGCTCCATGCCTAGTAGCATCTTTCCAGTTGCTGTTGGTTGCCAGGTATTGGAAGTTGACCAGGTATTCTATGAAGGTGGGGTTCTTCTGGGCAAGACCCCTTAGATCTCCTTCTGCCATAGCAATCCAGTTGGGATCTCCGCAGGCTTGCTCCAGCTTGGCTAACAGGGCCTCAGTGTCTGCATAGTTGATGCCCTTGGCAGTAATGTTGAGTTGTACCTGCAGGAAGATGGACCCAGTTAAGAGGCTGATAGGGTATGTCAAATGGTATTATTGATTATAAAACAAGTGGGAGTCCCCATGGGGTTTCATGCAGGGTTGAGTGAGGAAGAGGTAGTATTTGTCCATAGTACCATCAAAATATTCAAGGCTTGGGATTAATGCTTTCTTACTACTGCTGGGTAGTGTAGGAGGGCTAGTGGGGACATTGGTGAGGGTGTTGTTAAGCAAGGTGATAGTCATATTGGCATAGACCAGGTCTTGTTTAGTAGTAGCGAGGCCGGCCTTGAGGCCTTTGCCTTCAAGGTAGAGGGTCTGAAGTTACTTCATCAGGGTATGTAGTTGTCATTGTAACTGTTAGTCAGCAAGGGACTTGGCAGTGGCAGGCAGATTTACGGTCTGAAGGAGGATGTCTCAGATGTGAGTGAGATAGTTTTGTTTCTAGTTGTGCCTCAGGTTGGTAAAGAGCTTGGCAGGTACTTCGTTTAATTGCAACATGGTGTAGTGTATATTGGATCCTTATAGACTCAACCTTGTATAATAGGCAGGGTCCATGTGTGGTTAAGGGCAAATAGTCCAAAGCACACTATGGTATTGGAGACTAGAAAGGGGGACCAGTGTACTGACAAGACATGTTGGTATCAAAGCTTAAGGGGTTCAAGGACAGGATCTCATGGGTCAGGGTCAGGGTTCATGGGTTCTGGTAACATGTAGAAGAAACAAAGTTGTAATTTCTAACTACAGCTATAGACAGGAAATTACTAGGTTGTATAAGGAAAGAAAATCACAAAGGGGCACACCTCTTTATATAACAAAGAAAAATTCTCCTTTGACAAATACCAACACCCCTAACTCCTTCCTCATATGTAGCCGCACTCTTCCATCATTTTCCTGGAGGTTTGATTATGTGGAACCTCTGCTAATTCACCCCTGTTATCACTAGGCAACTGTACAACCCCAGTTCCTATATATGCAACTAAAAACCCCATAACCCCATACCCCTATCTGGTAGCCATAATAGCCTGGATGGTGGTCAGGCCATGTTTGTTATATATTCCTTTGTCAATGAAGTTCTCTGTCACTCCTGAGTCAATTATTACATGTATTGTAAGCCTTTTGTTGTCTTCATGCAATAGTGTCTTAACTATAATGTGATCTCCTTCATGTTCAAAGGGTTCTGCTGATAACGTTGGATAGTAATTCTCCAAGATGATGAGTTTCAGTCACATTCTGTCTCTCAAACAACCTATTGCTGGACACAGTCATCTTTTTTCACTTCATTGTTCTTGATATTGACATTCATCCCACATAGTTTAACTAGAGCTGGTATCTGTTGTCCTGGTCTGGTGGCCCTATACTTCCCACTTGAGTTCTGTTCTGTCTGTCCCTAGGAAGCCTGCAGTTACATAGTATATACTTACTCCTTCCACATCCTAGACACAGCCTGCCCTTCATCCTTCTCTCATATTTTTGTTAAGATAGGTTGAGGTTTGGTCTTCTTCTTGTCATATCCAGGTCCATTGTATTAACCTCTTTAGTTGTTATGAGTGGTGCTAGCCTAAACATTCCATCATGGATTTACAGTATTGTCCTGATTCATTAGTGGTCTTTCTTTCTAGATATGTTTGACCATGTCTAGCCATTGCTTACTTTTAGTGGCCCATACCGTGAATTCTGCTATAGTCATGTATTTGATCTCTACCTTACCTCATGCATCTTGTAACAGGGTGTTGTATGCTTTCAGCAGGAATTACCAGAAGGTTCCATCATTGTACTCAGCCTCTACCACGAGGTCTTGGAATTTATTTCAGAAGTCTATCCTGTTCTTCTTTGCTTGTTGCATAGTTTCCAACTTATTCTATACTACTTATTTCGCATGGATATCTGCGAGCTGTACTTGGAGCACATCCTTGAATCTTTTACTTGTTTTCTATTGTTAGTCTTTCAATCCTTCAACATAGGGGGTTATCCATTTGCTAGCAATTTTGCATAGTTGCTATTAGTAATATACTACCTTGGTAGTGTCTTGATCTTTCCTATAGTCTTTGACTCTGAGGTATCTTTCGAGCTGTAATAGGAATTCTTGTAGCTTGGTTCTTTCTCTTATGAAAATGGCAGGCTCCTTTGCCTTTGGTGCACTGCCTTAGCTGGGTCTACCAGTCTGTAGCCCTGCAAGTAGGGCTGTTAGTTGTTCAGAGATTATTCCCACTAGTGGAACTAGTCAGCTAGTGATTCCTGGTACCATTCATGACATCCTTGTCTCATATTCTTCGTCCGATGACAAAGTTTCTTCCTGTTACCATTCTTCTAGGATGACTGCCCTTAAGAGTCAGTTTGATCCTTACAAGCTTGTAACTCAGGCTAGGTCTTCTTTTCATGATGGGAGTTTTAGGTACTTGTTGATTTCGTTTTCGTTCTAACTATCTATTTTGTCATCATGGTTGGGTTGTTATTGCTACCCACTTGTCTTATTTGTATTATTAGGCATGTCATGAATGATGCTATAACATGTAATGCTTCCTACAGGTCAGCACTTATCTTATACAGGTGATGGTATCTGAGACTCAAATGCTTGCAATGTGACTTCTACTTTCAAGTCAGATACCTAAGTACCAAAGCCACTATCTGATAACTTGTTCATGAAAGTATGTATATGTAACTGGTACAGGTACTAGGTTATATTTTATGTTTTGTTTTATAGTATCATTTGATACTTATTATATTTCAAAGGTATTGCTTGATACTTTGAATGTTTTTGGTTTTGTTTTATAGTATTGTTTGATACTCACTATGTTTCAAAGGTATTATTGGATACTTTAAAAGGGACTATATTATCACTCATACTAGACATGGGTGAGAACTTGTATTTAAACACCGCTGATTCTACGATGGAAACAGCAGACTTCGACTGACAGTATTCTGAATATACTTGGTTGAATAGTTACTTCTTGACCTCCTATTATACCTCTTCGAAGTCTCCTTTAGTCTACACAGCTCTCACATCTTGCTGAGCAGCAGGCCACCTGTTACTATTGTATATGAAGCATGATTAGCACCCTAAGTGTAAACACGTTACAGTGTGTATATAGCTATGTAAGTAAAGAGTAAAGTAGTAAAGTTATACATAAGAAGATACAAACATGATAGCATTAAGAGCTCATCTCCCTGGGTCCTAGTGACCTCTCTTATACTTGCTTTTCATACCAACCCTAACCCTGTTACTCATACACGTAAGTTACCTGCCATAGTTACATGTGCTAATTGTCTCATATATGTAAAATGTATGACTCACTACCTAAGTCATATATGATAGGTATAATATCATGCAACTCTCAACTGGAAGTTGTTCAAGTACATCAATGAATCATAACATCTCAACGACTCAGAAGTGTGAGTTGTGCGAAACCCTATGACCCCAACTGTAAGTCATGGTACAAAAGCTTAACTAATCAGCCATACTGGTAAGCCTGACCAACCTGCCTTACTAGTAAGCATAACCAAGTTCTTGCAACATTCTGTTCTGAGTCTTCTATGATGTCACCAATTTTCCATCCCCATCACCATTTGTGATAGTTGTATTTAGAACAAGTAATAAATATTTGTTAGATGAACTTATAAAATTATATATACTATACTACAGGATATGATCTCATAGTTTACTGCAGAAAATCATACCTTTCCTTAATAAATCCCTGAGACTTTATAATGTCCAGAGTTTTATTTTATAAGTCATGATATTTACTTAAAGCTTATATTATTGTAACCAGTATGAGTGCTAGGTTATGTTTTATGTTTAACTTTATAGTATCATTTGATACTTGTATTGTTTTGTGTAGTATTGCTTGATATATACAATATTTTATATTTGGTTTCATAGTCTCATTTGATAGTTGCATTGTTTCATGTACAATTGCTGGATACATACCAAGTTTTATAAAATCGCTTATACTGGTTATTAGCAATAAGTTGTATTTAAAAACTACTGATTTCTATGATAGAAACAGCAGACTTCAACTGATAGTATTTCTAAATATACTTGGTTGAACAGTTACTTCCTTGATTCTCTATTACACCCTCTCAAAGCCTCCTTTAGTAGGTAGCACTCACCCTTGTTGGCCAAGTAGCCATTTGCTCCGATCGTACTGTTTTGTGACTAGCACTCTAGTGTGAACATATTACAACTCTATTGCAATCTTCACCTGTCTCAGTTTCCTAATTTCCCTGAGACACTAATCTCTGACAATCCCTTGTGTTAAAGTCTAAACTAACTACCTAACACATGGTCCGTTAATTCGAGCTTTTACGATAACCGCGTTGCATAAACCTATCCTGAAATTATAGAATATCACTCGGTGACAACTCCCAAAACATGGAGATTTTATATGGTGTCAGCACTAGTCCTGGAGGTTAATGGTTAGAAGTTTCTAGCTAACTGCCTGAATGGTCTAGTGGTATGATTCCTGCTTTGGGGCTTCTGAAATGCAGGAGGTCTCCGGTTCAATCCCGGATTTAGGCCTTTCTTTTGCTTCAGAGTCAGGTGGGGATGACGGTGAGGGTCAGGATTGTTGTGAGAATACCGTTTTACTTGACTGATAAGTGCTACAAGGGGTCTTTATGGCTTGGGGAGCAGGGTGGGGCTAGCGGGTGCTACGGTGGAGGAGGTACGGCATTACTGTAAGAAGTTCCTTCCTACCGCTGCTCAAATACGCACTCAAGCGCTAATGAATTATGAGGAGTTGGCATAAATTCCAACTTAGGTATTACTTGGGAAATCAGGCTCAAATTACCCCACGGTATTTCATTGATGCCATTAAGCCACTCGATTGCTGGGACTTGGTTACG
Source organism: Tuber magnatum (assembly GCA_003182015.1). Classification (NCBI taxonomy): domain Eukaryota; kingdom Fungi; phylum Ascomycota; class Pezizomycetes; order Pezizales; family Tuberaceae; genus Tuber; species Tuber magnatum. Next base: position 751,416 of record PYWC01000089.1, on the reverse strand, counting down.
CACGTCTTGTGACTTGGAGCATTGGTATAACTACCGGTAGACTACTGCACTACGGGGGCACTGAGACATTCATCGGCCAAGGCGTCTATTGTGTGCACGCATGGTAGGCTTACCGGGCCTACCACCAGCGAACTTTGCTGGATATTCAACGGGTTTTATCTTTTATCTTTTTATTTCTATTTTTCCTTCCTACGGACCGCACGTCCGCTAGCCTTCCGACATCTCCTCCTCCTCCTCTTCATAAGGAAAAAGGAGATAATTGCTCTTTGACACAGCTTTTGCGGACCACGATATTTTGACCTGATGGTGATCGTGAAAGCATGGTATTATACTCGTTACCGTAGACGCAACAGTCAGTGGATAAGTCAAGAACCCTAACCCTCGCTTGCACACAAAATTGGTTGGCGCTCCGACCTCCCGAAAAGTCAGGTCCTCCACAGACTTTTCAATTTGAGTATGATACAATACTACTGGTCTTGAGGGATTTCGGAATTCTTTGCTCATTTTGTTGCTAGTCTAAAACCTTTAGCCCAACTGCCGGATATCTGCAATCTGTAGATCTCACAGGAATTTTCCGTTCACACTATATCAAAAAAGTCGCAAATGTGATAGCCGTTAATTTCCCTTTGCTCCGCTCACCCCTCTTCCCTCCATTCCACCCGGCTGGCTAAGAGGCCCGGTTGTTGCTAGGAGGTAGGTGTTAGGACAGGAAGAAGTAATATGATTAGCTGGGGTATCCAATGATCTGGTCCCACTTTTGAGATAGTGGTACTAGGGTGTGTGCAAAAGTACAGCGAACTCTTTCTCATAGGCTAGAGCTTGTATGGAAACATAGACTGTCTGCAACCATAATTGGCTTTATCTAGCTGCCAAGCCTCTAATTTTGGCAGTGGAAAAAAGTCTGGTGAACTTTGTTTCACAATAGTTTTAAGAAATTTTTATAAGAACAATTTAAGAGTAAATACAAGTTTTATATCTTCTAGCTCTTTTCTCAGCCTAGCCCATAATAAGACTAATATGGAGTAGCATTACCAGTGGCTTCTATAACTACCGCCAACCTTACCAGCATACTATCAATGAGTCTAAGTAGTTTTTTAGGACCAATATTGCCCTATGCTCTATGTAACATGACAATTAGATCATCAGTGTTCAAAGCTCTTTCATAGACTTAACTCAATTCCACTTTAATATCCATCTAAAGTGCTGCAATTAAATTGAAGTCAGGGGACTAGGGTGGCAAAGAAATTATATCGAGATCATTGACTCTCGGGCATTGTTTGGTATGTTTCTAGTGACTGGAGACGCCATCTTTGACAACTCTAGTCCATCCATAGACCTCACAGTGTAACGGGTACACCCCTAGGAAGGTGGATCCCAAGGTTGTGACCATACCGAACAACTTCAAACTTATGACCAATGGTCCACACCATTGTAAGAGTAAAGTAAATGGTAAAACTTAATATTGTTAAACCTGACACTTTACTCATTTAAGGTCTCAAGAAGATTGATTGTTGGAGTAGGAGAGCTCTTGTATAGATGTTCAAGTAGTTTTATCTGATGCTAGAAACTCCCCCATCAGGTTACTCTAACTATTTCAGCCCACCCTTCTCTGCTAAGTGTGGTCCGACACATCTTCTGGCACACCCTTCAGGCATTCATGTGTCGACATACTCTAGTCGGCGTTCACCTTATACGGTTATTGTTTCTGCAGCGCATCTCTCTTTTGCCTACCAGAGTGAAAGCTTCTTCATGTCAGTTTCTTGCAAGTAGCTAACAGTCAAGACACCTGATGAACTGGACTATCTATAACACCCTTTGCATATGCATTAATCTCTATATGACCCCAGAAGCTACCGCTAGCGGCTTATCTATCTACTATTTGCAATTTTTGGGCTTCCAGTGTCTTCCGCAGGATATGGTGGTCTGGGATTGATCCAATGGGTACTACCCATGACCACTAACTTAGGTCCACCTTACTGTCATGGCCACCAGATAGGGTGGCTAGTCAGATGAGGGTATCAGTTCCAACGGAAGGGAAGGGGTAATTAGCAGACATTTCACCTAACACAACCTCATGGAAACTGATGGAAGATCGCGGCTGCATAGAAGGAAAGGGTTGGGATGTCTGGAATTTGTCAGTGGAGGATTTTCTTTGGTTATAAAAAGCAGTGTGCTCCTCTTAGATTTACTTTTCTTATGCAACCTGGTAATTTCCTGTCTGGACCTGTACTTAGGAATAGCAACTTTGTTTCATTCTCGCATCACCGGAACCTCTGAACCCTGACCCTGATCTCTAAGAACTGGTCCCTAAACCTCTTAAGCCTTGATATAAACATGTCTTGTTTGTACACTTGCTACACTCTGTTACCTCAACTACTGTAATGTGCCTTAGACTATCTGCCCTGAATGCTGCATGGACCCTGCCCGTTACACAAGATTGCATCTATGATGATCCAACCCACACCACACCATGTCGTGAGCTATCGAAATCCCTCTGGAGCTCTTTGCCAACCTGAACCAGACTGCCAGCCTGTCTAATGAGCAGTTAGGCAACCTAACCTACAAGCAGAGATATAACTATCTCACCCGCATCCGAGATATCCTGCTCCTGACAGTAAACCTGCCAGCACCTGCCGAGTTCCCCGCTGACAAACGGTTGCAACAGCAGCTGCAAACCATAACTGACCAGCTTCTGACCCTCCAGCTCGAAGGTCTTGGCCTCGAGGCCCGCCTCGCTATCACTGAACAGGACCTGGTATACACCAATGCGATGGTCACTTTGCTAAACAACACACTCGCCAACCTCCCCACAGGTCCTGCTGTACCCAGTAGTGGCAGTGAGTAAGTCGCAACCCCAACCCCAGAAAGGTTTGATGGTGCCATAGACAAGTACCACTCCTTCACCACCCAACTTCTTATGAAACTACGCGGGGACCACCACCAGTTTAGCAATGAACAACATCGTCTGATATATACCACCAGCCTCCTTATGGGGTCCATCTTCTTGTAGGTGCAATCCAATATCACTGCCGAGGGGATCAACTATGCCGATACAGAGGCCCAGTTGGCTGAACTAGAACAGGCCTTAGGGGATCCCAACTATGTGGTGATAGCTGAAAGCGGAATCAGGGACCTCAAGCAGACAAACTGCACGTTCGTGCAATACCTTGCAGATTTCCAGTCCCTGGCTCCTGATACCAACTCGAATGACGCCGCTAAGCCGGGTGCCCTTAACTGAGGTCTCAGCTCAGAGCTGAAGGATGCTCTGACCACTATTGCTGACCCTTCTGAGACACTGACCAGCTACACCAACTTGTTAAAGAAGCTGGACAACAATATCAAGGCCTGCACAGCTGACAAGGAGAGGTCCTTCTCCTCCTCAAGGTGTACCCCCTCAGCTACTCAGCCCCACTCTACCACCCCCACTCCCGCCACCACCACAGCCACAGGTACCACCCAGGCCCAATGGACCTCTCTGCAGGACATTGCACCTTGACCAAGGTACAGTGGGATGACTGTAGGAGAAGGGGACTCTGCCTATACTGTGGCGGTCATAGACACATGGTCTGACAATGCCCAAATAAGAGACTCCGCCAGATGTAGGCAGCCGCCACCTCGCAGTTCAAACCCCCGACAGTCTCTGAAGGCACCCACCCAGAATCTGAGCAGTCAGAAACTAGTCATCCCATGTGCAGAATACAGCACTGGCATGCAACATGGTAAGTCTTCTCCTTGTTTATCTATATCTAGTCTGTCTTTAGATCAAATGGAGAATAAAATTAAAGATAACCACCTGGTGATCTCCTGTGACATCATAGGCAACCAAAATATAATCCGTTCAGATGCTCTCATTAACTCTGGAGCTACTGGATATGTATTCATGGATAAAGACTTTGTTCGCTACCACCACCTCTCCATGTTCAAATTAAAAGAAACCATTCAATTAGCAGTAATAGAGAGCAGACTGATCAGCTCCGACACTCTTACCCATCTGACCCAGATAGCACTGAAGATTAATGACTACCTGGAAGCCCTGCCGGCCTTCATTACCACACTGGGTGGATACCCCTTAACCCTAGGCATCCCGTGGCTCAAACAACATGATGTAACCATCGGCTTCGTGAGCAATACCATTACATTCGAGTCAAACTATTGCTTAGAAAACTGTACCTCCGATGTGACTGGTGTTCAAGGAGTGGAAGAGGCGATCCCCCACTTTCTTGAACCCTATGCTATTGAACAAGCCCTGGGCTACAAGCTACTTGAAGAATAATAAGTCCAAGGCATTGTGCCCTAGGAATACCATGAGTGTATGCCACTATTTATGGAAAAGGACCACAATCAGTTACCGCTACACCAACCTGATGACGAATACTATTCCCTTGCTACCCAGTCTTAAACCTCCATTCGGCCCATTATACAACTTGTCCCCCCAGAGATGGACACACTGTGGAGCTGGCTCGACGAAAATCTCCAAAAGGACTTCATCCAACCCTCCACTTCGCCGGCAGCTTCCCCCATCCTGTTTATCAAGAAGAAAGATAGCTTCTTATGATTATGTGTCGACTATCAGGCTCTGAACAACATAACCATCAAGGACAGTGGCCTCCTACCCCTCTTAGCGGAGACCTTTATGCAAATCTCAAAGGCCAAAATCTTCACTTAGCTGGATATCCGAGGAGCATACAACTTGATCCACCTGAAGGAAGAAGAAGAAGGGAAATCACCCTTTCAGACCTGTTATGGCCTGTATGAATCCAAGGTCATGCCATTTGGCCTCACCAACGCCCTCGCTACCTTCTAGGCATACATCAACAAAGCTCTACACCAAGCATTGGACTGCTTCTATACTGCCTATTTGAATGATATCGTCATTTATAGTGAAACCGAAGATGAACATATCAAGCATGTCCGTTGGGTCCTAAAAGCCCTCGCAGATGCTGAGTTAGAAGTCAAGCCCCAGAAGCCTGGGTTGCTCATAGACCATGTTGAGTACCTTGGGTTTATCATTACTACCCCAGGTATCAAAATGGACAATGCCAAGGTGCAAATGGTCATTGCCTAGCCCGTCCCAGCGCGTGTGTGGGATGTGTAGGCCTTCCTGGGATTTGGCAACTTCTAGTGCTGATTTATCAATACATATTCCCATTATGCCCAGCCCCTTAGTGCCCTTACCAAGAACGACCAACCCTTCGTCTGGACCCCTAAGTGTCAACGCACCTTGGAGAAACTCAAAATAGCCTTCACTACCACTCCTGTTCTGGCCCATTTCGATTTTTCCACGGAGGTGATCTTTGAAATCGACACCTCAGACTTTGTATCCACAGGCGTTATGTCCTAATGTGATGACAACGGGGTACTCTACCCTATTGCCTTCTACTTCCGCAAGCATACTCTGTCTGAATGCAACTACAACATCTACGACAAGGAACTCATAGCCGTAGTCCATGCTTCTGAGGAATGGAGATGCTACCTCATAGGCTGTAGGGTCACAATCCTGACTGACCACTCCAACCTGAAATACTTCACTACCAAATGACTCTTGAACCACAGACAAGCCTGGTGGTCAGAATTCCTTATCCAATTCAACTACGATATTGAATACCAGCCTGAAACACTCAACAGAAAAGCGGATGCATTAATCAGGATGCAAGGAGTGATGGAAGAAGAGGAAGAGCAATGAAGAGAATACTAGATGCAGGTGGTGTTGAAGCACCATAACATGGGTTTGTTGGCAAACATCACAGTCCCTACAGGAGCTTGTCCCCTGAAAGATCTTTGGCAGCAAGCCTATGATACTGACCCAATCCCTACACAGATCCTGCGAGCATTGGACCAAGGTGACCAACAATCCCATCTCATTTCCATTGCAGAATGCTGAAGGGAGGGGATCCAGCTACTGTACCAAGATTGCCTATATGTCCCCCTCTACTCTACCTTGTTCCCACAGCTGATTCAAGAAACCCATGACGGACTAGCTACAGGACACTCCCGTAGAGCCAAAGCCCATGAACTAGTTTCTCACTGTTTCTACTGGCCTGGCATGCATCAAGATATAGGACATTTTGTGAAAAACTGTTACACTTGCCAAAGGGGCCATATATTGCACCACACCCCATTTGGCATAGTGCATCCCCTCGTGGTACCCGACAAATCCCGGGAACAAGTCTTCATAGATTTTGTTACTGGTCTCCCATAGAGTCAGGCGAAGGATACTTTGCTAGTTATGGTGGAGCAGTTAACGAAGATGCGCTACCTGATCCCTGCCAGACTACAATTGATACCCCGATGTTGGCTAAGTTGTACCTCAAGCGCGTATGAAAATACTGCTGTCTCCCAGCCACTATCACCTCGGACCACGGCACTCAGTTCACCACAGAATTCTGGCAGACGGTTTGTGAGCCGTTGCAAGTATTCTGAAAACCTTCAACAGCTTTCTATCCCCAGAGTGATGGCCAGACCGAAGGAACAAACGCTACTATGAAGCAATACCTATATGCCTATGGCAACTATCAACAGGATAACTGGGCCCTTTGGCTTCCCATAGTAGAATTCGCAATCAACAACAACATCTCCGAGTCTACTGGCCTGTCCCCGTTCTTTGTCAACCAAGGTTGCGACCCCCAGATGTACTTTCTTGACTCTCCAGAAGGACTCCATGAGGTGTCCAAAGCTGGAGTATTTGCCCAACATATGAAAGATATCCATAGCCCCTTATACTCCAAAATTGCCTATGTCCAGGATCATCAACAAGAGTATGCTGATTGGAGATGCCTACCTGTATCTCACTTACAACTAGGCAACAAAGTACAGCTCAATGCCAAGAACATCCAAACCCGCCAGCCCTCCCAGAAGCTGGATGACAAACGTCTTGGCCCCTACCCCATCACTGCTCGAATAGGCACTCATGCCTATCGCCTGGATCTCCCCGTCTTGATGAGAATGCACAACATCTTTCATGTTTTCTGGCTTGAGCTAACGGATAAGAACCTTCTTATGGGACAGGTTATCCCGCCTCTGCCATCGGTGGAGGTTGACTGGAAGGAGGAATAGCAAGTGGAGTGGGTGGAGGACACCAAAATGGTGGGAGGGCAATGGAGATACCTGATTAGATGGAGGGGATATAAGAAGGCTACCAGGGAACCCACTGAAACCAGCAATGGGCGACAAGCGATCAATATATTTCATCACCGCTACTTGAACAAACCTGGCCTCCTTCCTAAGTGATGAACATATGCCTCAGAGGTCTTTGGCATAGCAGAGGGGAGCTAGTGTCACAGATGCCAGATAGGGTAGCTAGTCAGGTGATGGTATCGGTTGCAATGGAAGCGAAAGCATAATTAGCCAGGGTTTCGCGTAATGGAACCTTATGGAAACTGATGGAAGATCGCTGCTGTCCAGAAGAAAAGAGTTGGGATGTCTGGACTTTGTCAGGAGAGGATTCTCTTTGATTATATAAAGAGGTGTGCCCCTCGTAGATTTAGTTTCCTTATGCAACCTGGTAATTTCCTGTCTATACATGTACTTAGGAATTACAACTTTGTTTCTTTCTCACATCACCGGAACCTCTGAACCCTAACCCTGCTCTCTGAGAACCTGTCTCTGAACCTCTTAAGTCTTGATATAAATACATCTTGCTTGTATACTTGCCCTTTCTGTTACCTTGCCTAGCATGGTGTGCCTTGGACTATTTGCCCCAAACACCGCAAGGACCCTCTCCATTACACGTACCTGCAGTAGGAATCATGCTTTTAGTGTCTCTGGACTTCCCATACAGAGTCTATGCCATTAGGGACACATTCGGGCTTGATAGGTGTAAGACTCTCCCAGTCACTCCAGCACCACCCAGGACTACCTTAGGGACCCCCACAGTTAACTCCCATTAACTCCGTCAGTTTTGGTCCATTTTACTCCTAACAACTTGGAGGAAGTACTCCACCTACCACCCTATACCCTCTTCTATATCCCATGAACAGCCTATAGTTGACCGGACAGCAGCGACACATATGGTGTTCTATGCAGGTCTCGATAGATTCTACTTTGCTACACTGCACACAACTATACAAGCATTTGCCCATGATGTCCAGGCCTCAAGGCGGGGCCGGAGGGGCATGATCAGAATACTGTCTCTAATTCACAGCTTCTTCAGAGCTGCATAGCTCACCCAATAGCATCTTCTAAAACCCCAGAATCCAGTATTATGTCCAGCTTTGTGTGACAAACATTCCCATTATTTTTCCTGAACTCCCCGAGGGGCTGCATGTTGAAAGGTAGGGTAACTCAGGACTTTAGGCAGGGTAACTCGAGCTCATGGCAGAGTAACTCAAGCTCATGGCAGGATAACCTGATCCTGAGAGTAAAGTTATCATGTCCAGTAGACAGAGTGACTTTACCTAGTTATTCTGTCTATTTATTTACCAGAGATAGACACTTTTTTCCTTTCTCCAGTTATCCTGCTTTGCAGAGTAACTGCCCCTTCAGAGGTCCCTCAGTATGCTGACATCGCTCCTAGATGTAGCCAAGTACCAAAGTACCTTGCTAGCCATTTCTGTCCATCTTGGAGCCCAGGCCATTGGATCTCCATGGGTTAAGTACTTATTTGCCTGCCGGTTCCTACCAGTCCACCTTATAGCTGTTGGTGTGGGTTTAGGTTCAGGCTGCCATAGCTCATGTATGCTGGGTCATTACATACAGGTCTAATGCCAAAAAGAAATAGGTACTGAATTCAGAACATCTCATGTATACTTCTCAGAGTCTATTGTTATCCCAGGAGCCACCACATACTGAGGGGATTTCAATTGCCTACAGAAGACACCCCAAAACATTACAGACTACCTGCCAGAGCCCCAAATCTCTTCAATACAATCAGGGTAATATTCCTCCTCTAGTAACTACAAAACCCATGGCCTATGACTAAATCCAGCTGCACTAAAAGCAGACTTATCAGTCCACCCTGTTCTTAACCACTCTTCTCTTCCCCAATACAGATACTCCTCACACCAAGCAACCCTCTTGGGCTTATCATGTGCTCGAATTCATCATCTATAACCAGTTAGAATTTTATTCAAGGATTTTACCATACTCCTTGTAGTAATAGGTACTGGCATGAATAAAGTCTTTGCACATACCAAACCAGCTTGTTAGCCAAAAATACTTAAAGTCCAGTGTAGCTCTTGAGTGGTGTAATCGATCACTAAATGCCTACCCCATATATAGTCTTGTAATGGGGACCACAAGAGAGATAAACCCAAAGGTTGCGACCGGATTGACCAACTTTAAACTTATCCTGAAAGGTCATACACCATTGTAAGAGTAAAGTCAACAGTAAAACTTAATATCGTTAACCCAAATGCTTCACTCAATTAAGGTCTCAAGAGAATGTTGATTACGTTGGAGTCAGAGAGTTCTTGCATAGATTTAAGTAGTCAGAATTTATACTAGAAACTCTTCTATCAGTTTACTCCAACCCTTCAAGCATACTCTTCTCCACTAAGAGCTGTTCAGCACTTCTTCCATATCCTCAAGGGCATGCATAGATCGACACACTCTAGTTAGCGATCTCCTCATGCAGTTGAGCTTCTGTGACATGTCTCAATTATGGCCACTGGAGTGAAAACCTCTTTGCATTGGTGTCTTGCTAGTGGCTCATAGTCAAGACACCTGAGAGAGCCTACTAATATGCCAACATCTTTCCATGTGCAGTTTATCTATACAAGTCCCCATTGGCTTCTCTAGTCTACATGTTCTATCTACTTCTATTAGGCCAAGGGCCTACAGAAACTCTCTCAATAGGGTGTCTGGTAAGGTGATCCAATAGGCACTACTCATGACCCCATACTCAGTACCACCTCAGTCATATTAAGAATTATGCCTTTAGTATTCTCGAACTTCCCTAACAGAGGTTACAGCATACAGGCATATTTAGGCTTGATAGGTGTAAAACTCTCCCAGTTGTCCTCGCTACCACCCAGGACTACCCTAGGTCTGCTGACGGTTAGCCTCTGCTATCTCAGCCTGTTTTGTTCTGTTTTACTCCAAACAACTTAGAGAAGGTACTTCACCTTCCCACCTATGCCCTCCCATATATCCTGCAAACTGCTTAGAGTTCAGTGGATAGCCAGAGTGTATACGGTGTTATGGGCCAATCTCTAAAAGTCCTCTTTTGCTAGATTACACACAACTACACAACTGTTTGCCCATGACATCTGGACCTCAAGACGGGACTGGAGGGATATGATAGGAGTAATATCTCTAAGTTATAGCTTCTTCAAGGCTATCTAGCTCAACCAATAGCATTCCAGAAAATCCCAGATTTGTGTATCGCATATAGTTTCACATGGCAAACATTGCGATCAATTTTCCTAAAGTCGCTGAAAGACTTTATGATACAAGGTAGGGTAACTCAGGCTCCTCAACAGGATAACCCAACTCCAATGGGAGGGTAACTAGACCTTCAAGGTAGGGTAATCCTAGCTTGATGTTAGGGTAACTTTACCCTGTTACCCTGCCAACTCCTTCAGCATGGTTAGACACTTGTATCCTTTCTCCAGTTATCCTGTCTAGCTGAGTACTTGCCTACTTGAGGTCCCTAAGTCCACTGACATTGCCTATACACCTACACTAGGTAACCGAGTACCCATGTACCTAGAGTCATACTTGTTCACAGGGGGACTCGGACTATAGGATGCCTGTAAGGCAAATAATTACTTGCTTGCCTGTCTCTACCTGTTGACCACCTGGTCCACAGTATGGGTATAGGTTCAGATTGCCCTAACTCATATATGCTGGGTTATTACAAGTCTCTGAAAACTGGTAGTGAAACTTACTTATTTCTTGGTAACACTTATAGTATCCTATTGAAGCTATGACACTTCGGATAGTACAAATAGAACAAGTATATTCCCTTTCTAAAATTATTTCCTCACATCACAGACTTAGAGTTCTTTTATCCTAAGTTACAAAGGTGTGCAATCACTCCCTTTCTTCAGTAGAAAAAAATAGCTAGCAGCCAGTGTGTCTTTGGTTTGATGGGAAGCTGTATTCCCTTGCCCACCTGTAGATTTTTTGATATGTTTGGAGATCTATATCAAGCTTTGCTCCTATTTCCTACTAATTTATCAGCAAGAAAACTAATGAGAAATTAAAAAGTAAGTTCAATCTACCTTCCATGTCAATTGGGCCTTATCCAGGAGAGCAATAACTTGGATCTCTTCACCTCTAGTAGTCTCCTTGCAACTTATATTTCCTCCAGCTTGCACACAGTTGGTACGAGTACCCCTAGTCTTCATGGCTATAGCAGGAATCGAGAGTATTCTAAAGAGATTTGGTATTTTGGTCAAAATTTGGATTGCTGTGAACCGGTAATGATATTCGTGAGGTTAATGAGGCGAACGTTTCACAGACTTTGCTGTAAAGAAAGCACGATAACAGTTATTGAAGCAACTTAGCTCATATTACTCATAGGGCCGAGGGTGAGCTGGAGTATTTCCAGGTGGCATTTCACTGCTTGTTGATTTGCTCAAGATGTCCACCAATCACAGTGGGTTGGCCAGACTTACCCACAACCCCCGGTACAGTATCATACATAATAAGATGCTGCAAAGTTCTTGGGGTTATTCGTATCGGATCGCGATCAAAAAATTGCCCTCGGGCTGAGGTCCCGGGGTTTTTTTTTCCCCTGAGCGTAAAGTATGATAGGCTAACCGATGGGGAAATTCGGTGATTGAGTACTGGTTGCTGTTAGGGTGCAGTACCAGTACTAGTACCGTACAGTATCATATCATACTGGTATGATATCATACGGGTCTTTCACTTGCTCATATGGACCGGTTCTAGGGATTGTTTGGGGATACAAGTGTGATAATATGATACGACACAATGCGGTGCCAATGTGCGGTTACCGTACTGACTTTCTGTCCAGCGGAATATCTCGAAATAAGTCGGGAATTAAGTTTAAACAACCCCCGCTAGGGTGGGTGTATCGATGAATGGTTAGCTTCGGTAGCAAGTCTGGATACAGGTGTTACACGCTCTTTGGGTTTTGGCAATTTTCTCATATTATATTTCTGGAAAGGTATCATATCATAGACTAAAAATTTGAGGCCGACCGTGATCCGAGGGGGTCTAGGGTTTATCCTCTACCCCGGTGAGGGCCAGGGGGACTGCAGTACGAACGCACCATCCACCTCGACCACCCCTCTGAGGATTTAATCCCTGCCCGTGGTTTCCCGAGGTGCAGTCCAATTGGTTACCGATTCATTTATCACGAAAGGCCTTGGGCATTGATCGAAACTTTATCGGGTGATGAAACATGGGGCTCAACACGATGGAGTCCCGGTGACTTCAGTTGTGGTTCCTCTCTTCTGGTGTCTCAGCGTGGTTCAACAATGGAGTTAACTACCGGTACGGTATTGAGGAATAACCTGGGTTACATTATTATCAAAGCTAAAACGGGAAAGAGGCTCGGGAAGAAGGCTGCTAACTTAAACTTACCGGGTCACCGTAAGAGGGAGGTAAGGACGTATTATTATAGTGAACTACGAAAACCTTGGCAGTGCAAGCCTTTGGCAGCGGTTCTCTATTGTTAAGGGGGTACCGCTTGTTGCGAAGCCCGAAGTGGGACGTCTGACGAATGGTTTGGGCAACCCTACCGGTATGCCTAAGACGGTCGAATACGATGACTTGGTGTATTCCCACTGTAGTATCATACTTTGTTTGGGGATCTACAGTGTTAGCAGATGTGTGGGCTCATCTTGGGTGCTCTGAGCTGTGCATTATGCCAAGGGAGGATGAGGTAACCCCTTTGGTAGACTGTAAGAGAATGGAATCTAGATCCCTGGCACCCTGAAAGTAGACGGGGGATTCTCGGCGGGGGTCTCTCCGCCAACAGCGCGGCTACGGTTTACTGTACAATCTTTCCATACGAGAGTAAGTTGCAGGGTTACGTGACCAGCACGAAATCCAATCAGCGATTTTCTTTTTAAGGTTCTTTTTATATCATACCGAGCAGTTGGAACGCATACGGTATCACGGCTGTGCCCCCACTCCCCCAATGGGCCTCCGGGGCAACGCTTGTTCACCCCTCACCCCGAAAACCGGCGGTTAGGTTACAGGGAAGGAAGGGCCAGGAAACGAGATCCCCCAGCTCAGTCAAGTCGTCCATCGGTTCCCCGGATACACGGCGGATCGGAGTTGTTTTTGGTGGGTTTTCCTCGCGGCGCCGCTGCCCCCGGAACTCTCGATAAGCCTTGGGGGTTGCCCAACCCATTCGATTCATGTGAGATATTGTGCGAGGGACCCTAGTTGGCTACGGTAGTGGCGTTCCCTTTGGGGTACAAAGTATAGCGAGGGTGAGACGATCCCGGTGCGGCTCTGGTGCACATATTACGCTTTGGTGCCCCAGTACGCAGTTCGAGTGGGCCGTGAGGGCCACGCAACGCCTGCTGCGTACGCGAATGTGCAGAGACGCATTTCCCTTCACCCACTGTTAGGGTCAGATGGCTGCGCCACGCTATGCGAGTGATATAACGTGATTGTGGTTAAGGGTTGGAGCATCTGCTTGTGGGACAAGGCGTGGGGCTCAACGGCGCTTAAAGGCACGTATGGGCACTTGGCGCAGAAAGTTCAAGCCTGGCTGCCGGGGATTGGACACACGGGCCGGTCCCTCCGACTCCGACGATCCCCCCGGCAGAGCGTAGCCTGCTGGTATTACGATTGCCTGCGTCGGGTAGGGGGGTTCCGGTATGATGCCGTTACTGTTGGGTATGTTCGAAAGGAACGGGGGGGAGGGGGGAGGTGTGCTGTGCTGGTACTCCACTCGTACTATTCTTGAAGACGCGGACGCAAACGGTTACGATACGTCTTGAGAGATACAGCCTCCTCGTCAAAGTTCCCATACCTTGATTTGGACCAGTATTCGTACTGTACGAGTGCCAGTACGATGTCGTGCCCGGCTTGGCTATGGCAGATCTGTTATGCACGTGATGGAATGCATAATGACAATTACCGGTACAGTATGACTTCGCATAATTCGGGTCTCTGCCCCGTCGCATGGTGAACTGAATCGAATTGCTCTTGGTAGACTTATAAGTGGCATACTAAACCGTGCACGAGCTGCCGCTTCAGCTAAGGGTGGACAACGCGAAATGGTATGCAGCGTGGATAGTTTCATTTCTTGCGCACTTGATTGAGCGTGATTACGAGGTAGGGTAGGGTGCTGGTAATCCACCTGGGACAGCTAAGCGAGATATTGATGCAAATCGGGCGAGAACTCTACCGACGCGGCTGTACTGCGGCTCCTGACACTATCGATGCTCGGAGCCCGGGCGAACCTCTCATCGTGGGGAAGCTTTCTGACGTACTACACTGCGCTCGAGTACTAGCCGTACAGCTGAAGAGAATGACAATTTTACCGATTAGCTTTTATGATTACTGGTCGACTGGGAGCGAATGGGGACTTGGTTGAGCAGCGCACGCAGTGCATTGATAGAGCATAAGTATCAGAAAATATCGCCCCTTCTCTTTCTAGATTCCAATCAATTCTTTCATAATCGGATACCCTTCATTCGCTTCGGCAGGCCTAGCTTGATGAGCCTTATTACTGCACCTTCCCTTAGCAACTTTGAAACGCATCCAACGGAAACAACCTTCTGATAACGTCCTTCAGTGCTTGAAACCTTCGAATCAACAAGGCAGCCGGGTAACGCGAAGCCCGGCGGAAAGGCAGCTTCGTTCGAGGCCTCACCACTTTCGAGAAGTCTTCAGACATAAGAAGGGGGTATCCCATTAAAGGTTCCTTGAGCCATCCGCCAGCCCTTTCCGAAACCACGACCCCACTGAATAATAACCGAATCTCGATTTACCCTCCAAGATCTAATTCATCTCTCCTCACTCACATGACATCACCCGCCCCTACTCGTGCTCTGCGCCGGAGCTGCCAGTTCTGCCGGGGTCGCAAGGTTCGTTGCTCCGGGCAGGAGAAATGCGACGCTTGCCGTGAAAGAAATATCGATTGTATCTATGGCCTGGAAGCACCCAAGGGAAGGCCAAGAAAGCGCACAAGATCTCGTTCGGTTACCCGGGGTATCGATACCGTTGAGAATATGGTCACCTCGATACTACCCACTCCCCATGACTATGACTCTAGAAGCGATACTTCTAGGGGTTCAGTGCCAGCGGGCTCTAGCAGCCCTGCGGACCTGTCTTCAGCTGGGATACGAACCCTGGCCTCTGAATTAGAAGCCATGTACGAACAAAACTTTGGCGACCCTACACCTGGCGGAAGCTCGACCAACATCTACCGGCTAGCCGTGGAAGCCTTTGCTCGCAGAACCAAGGGGGACCCCGGTATGGAGCAACCCATCAACTACGCGGTAATGAGCTACGACTCCATGCGAGGAGTCCTTACCCAAGAGCTTGTGGAGATATTATCCACCAAGTACGGACGGTTGGATTGTCTCCATCTGGGAGAGTCACGAGGAAAATTTTATCTCAGATGTTTAGCGGCAGACCCTACACTGTCAATGTTTCATGGTGTCCCGCTATCTTATGAAAATCCGATTGATCTCATGGGCGCCAGCAGGGTCGTGGAGCTCATTGGGACATGGTTTTCAGTACACCCCATCTCCATAATTGTTTCCAAGACTCTGCTTCTACAGCAATATAAGAATAGGATATATGACCCACTATTACTTTGTGTCATAATCTCGCAGGCGCTTTATGTAAACGGCGACCCCCGGTTTGAGTTATACTTTAACTATGGAATTTCCGTCTTGCGGAGACTTCCGGCAAATACTTACGACCTCTCGACAGCGCAATCTCTCCTTCTGCTCGGTTGGCACGACGTTTGCCTTACCAAGGCTCGCCGCGGTACCTGTTTCGTTGGATATGCCTGCAGGATGGTAACCAAGCTGATGAAATCCCCCAAGGTTCCCACAAGCCGAGTCAACGGGGTGGACACGGGAGAGGTGGAGGCGGAGTTGATGAAGTACATATACTGGATCCTACTGTCGGCTGCATTATGGACATTTATGCAATTCGATCAACCATTCTCTGCGGACATGTTGCCGTCCCCCGCAGCAATGGGCTTTCCACCGTCTAGGGAATCGGAGTCCATGACATACAAGCTGGATTTAGCTTCTGGGAATACTTTCCAAAAGCAGGGCAAAATCATAGGGGATATATGGGCATTGAGCAACATTGCTTCCACCATCGGACATATCTACGCCTTGTTTCCTCGAGCGGATGAGCCCTCCCTTCCCGACTGGGGGGTGGATCGGACGAGGGAGATTCAATCACCTAGTCCAGAAAATGATATGACGGTTCTCTGCTCAAAAGTCAAGGATATCCTTGTGACAGCCTCGAAACGGCTATCCGAAACATCAACCATCCCTGGGGGATCCCGTGCGGTCATGTTGATCGCTTATCATACACTCATCATCCACTTCCTTTTCCCACGCTTCGGAACACAACTTCTCCAGGACGCCCTTGATACGCTAGTCACTTCTTCTTATGCTCTGCTCGATGTCGCGAAAGCCGAAGAGTCGCTTATAGGGAATAAAATGATATGGTACTCGACCGCAAATGCCGATCCTTTGACGGCAAATATGTTGATGCTGGGTATCGATGCGTGCGCAAGAGCAATTGACGATGTCAAGTCCCGAGATATCCTGCTCCCCCGTCGAACAGAATTTGTCAGGCTCTCCCGGAAGCTCCTTGAGGTCACAAAGATGGAGAGGTTGGCCGTTGCCCGAAGAGCGCGGCTGGTAAAGAAGCGTTTGAAGGGTGTGATTGCTTACATGGAAGATGAAATGCCCATTGCCACAGGCACTTCTTCCCCCCAGCCAGATTTGTTTGGATTGAGTGGTTCTGGATTCTCGGATGATAGTCAGCATGGTGGACAGGTGACTGGGCTCGAGGAGCTTGGTGGTTTTGATGGATTTCTGGCCTCGTACGAAATGCTCCCATTCATGCCGGGTGCCGAGGAGACTGTTGCCTTCTTCCCTTCGCCGGTTTTTGATCAACAGCACGTTTATCTAAACATTTTTTCTACTCCCGGACCTTCTGAAGAGTCGAGTGAAGACACGATGGGAAATCGAGAAGATGGGTTGGCTGGATGGAGGGGGAGTTATTAGATTTCTCTTTCTACTAGATTTTTATTTTGCGGACTCAGCTGGGAGGTTTTCTTTGTGCCATTCTTTGTTTTTTATTTTTTTGTATTTTTTTGGAGCGCTAGGATGATTGTACGATTATATTGGGGTTTTATTGGAGTTTAAAATCGTGTAGGCGGATGACTATTTTTTCTTTTAACATCGTCCGTTACTTGTTAGTAAAAGTGTCCAGTAGGCTGATCTCATTCTGCTTTATTATTACGAGCTCATGTCTTGTAGGGCACAATTTGCAGTCAGCTAAATCACTTGGAAGCGAGTTGCCTCTTTCTGAGTGATACTACGGTATCATACGAGTATGATATGATACCGGTGCAATGGCTCCTGCAGGCATCGCTTCTGCCACCCTTAATAATGCGGTCGCATCGCTGATTCAGAAGCCAACTAGCAATTCTCCGGGTATTTGATAAGCCAACCCGGACTCCCCTCCCCCCCTGACACATCCATCACATTATTATGATGCACTCACCACCAACCACGGCGGGTACCGTAGACCATGAGAAGGCCACACACACACACACGCTTCACCACTCCTCACTCGTGTTGAGGCTGAGCCCCCCTTTTTCCCATCCAATAGTGCGTGCCAAGCACACCCAATCACTTTGCGAGAAGCTTTCCATCGCTTAACCGTTGAGATATCCAAATCGCCTGCGATGCTCTCCTCGGACAAAAATAAATGGGAATAAAAATAAAAATAAAAAATAGATTAATTAAGCGAGAGGTACGAGTACTGTACTCGAGTAAAATTTACATTATCATATAAGCCTCCTTTCGCACCTAGCCACGGGGCTCATTCGAATCGATCGACCGGAACGCGTCCGTCGTCAGGTACAGTGGATAATTATAACTTTAAAGTTGCCCCCCCTGTCACGGGTGTTGTTGCTACGGTGTTGTAACATGATAGTCTAAGCGCAGCGCAAAAGTAAGTAAGTTAAGCAAGGATGGGCACAATGCGGTACAGTACAACTGCCGTACACCACGAAACCACGTTAACAATATCTTTTTGTATTTTAATAGGTCTTCTAACAATGTTCTGCGGAATGGTTGAAACACAGGATTCAGAAAATTGCAAACACCTTCTGATTGCGAGCTGACCATGCTCCGCTTTTGCCGTCAATCAATCTTCTCAACAAGGCGTACTCGTACACAGACCAGGTAACGGGTTTTGACTGTGTCATCGGTCCAAGGGATAGTTCACCACAGTGCCCTTTTTCTACTATGATAGTATCATACAACTGATAGACGTACCCACTAAGGGGATCTGATAAGAAGGAAAATACGTCACACTTTCCCATCAAAGTGTGCAGTGATAAGGCATGTAACGGATATATCTATTGGCCGCACTTGTGGTGGAGTTCTGACTGCTTTTCTTCAGGCGAAGTCCCATCTGAAGAGGTTCACTTTAACTTCCGTCTTGAACAACACTTTCCTCGCCTGCTCCAGCACTATCCCCAATTAGTCCTACCGTATAAACTCGTTAGATCTGCGGTATCATATCATGGCCCATCGGCCGCAGATCTCACGTTCGGAGACCAAACACCGCGAAAACGAATAGAGTTTTCCAGACTGAGTATACCTTATGAGTACAGAGGGCAAGATTGATGGGTCTCATTAACTGATATTCGTAATTTTGTCAACTTACTCAGCTAAGCCTATTGCGGTTTAGATGGTGATTTCTGTGGAAATCTCTACCGGCGGATTCAAGTTGTTTATGTCATAATTATGCGGTTTTGGCTCGATTTGCATGGTGCTTGCAAGATAGCAAAAGCGTGTACGAGTACGAGTACTCTTGGAAGCGATGACTGCGTAATGGCAATGAAAATTTAGAGAGATAATTTGGCACAAAAGCTCACCCTGGCCACCCACTTTCTTGAAAACCTTCATCTTCCCACATTCCTCCATCACCCTTTCCGCCCCTTATATCCATTACCTTGCCCCCTGATATCCCATTCAAATACCATATCCTTCAGCACACCTCCATCACACCTTCCATCTCCTATCTCAATCATCCTGCGTTGTTAGATCCGCACCTTCCCCCGAGCAGGCAAATTCCATCTTGATAGTCCCACTCGTCTCTATTTTCCCCTCTTCCACCTTTTTATCATCAGTATTTCTTTCTCCATCGGGGCTCCTATTTTCTGCTAGCATTTCCATCATGACATCAAGGTTCATTGGTTAGCCGATAAAATTCTGGGTGTGGGAGCAGCTTTATTTGCTGACCAAAATGTGTGTTTTATGGCTACGATATCCAGACATGCTATCCCACTATCCACCGTCGTCAGTGGCCTTAGAGGGGCAGTGACTCCGGCCCCGGGGTAGATATGGGTGCAAAACCTTACTCTCGCTGCAAAAAATGATCACCAGCGTGGCCGCATTACGGAGGTACAGCGCCTAAGTTTTGTAGGTTCCACAAGCGACGTTTGCTGCTCTTAGCCCCTGTGGAACAGACAAAACTTAGGAGCTATACCTCCGTATGGACCTACAGGTGAAAATTTTGCACCTTGAGAATGGGAGTCATACCCTGACAACCCTGTTGGGCGCCGGGAAAGCGGGATTGGTCCGGGAGGTCACCACACAATCGTCCCCACAGCAAGAGTAGAGTAGTGCAGGAACCGTGGTCGTCGGGTGGGCCTTGCGGGCGGCCACTGTGGAAAAAGTGAGGCTCTCGTCCTCGTGGGTTGCCTTTTCTTTCGGGTTGTTTCTGCTTTTATTTTTATTCCATTCTTCAGTCGAAGCACTTTTTCTTTTTCTTTCCACCGCTCTTACGTGGTAAAAGTTATTTGTTGCTGTTTTTCTTCTTCTTTTGCTCTATTCTTTCTGTTACTTGTTGTACTCGCTGCACTTTGCGGGGTTTTGTGGAAACTATCTAATAACTTGAACCACGGACAGGTAACTCACGTTCCAGAGGCTTCAAGTAAATAGGTGTTGGGCAATACCGGTATACAGTCTGAGGGACCTTTCTACATGAGTTTAATCATGCATGATCACGCGAAAGCCCCGTAGGGTACGACGGTATGTTTACGGTAAGTCTCTATTAGATATTATACGATGCGATACAATACGGTAACTTACCGTAAACATACCAGGTGCTGTTAACCGATAGTCATGAAAAAGCACAGAGCTTAAGACTGATTTCATTACCAAGAATGCCTACTTTAAACTCATAGGATGGGGAATCAGATTACCTGATATCAGGATTTCGGATGTCACAAATGCCGTCTTCCTGTATTCTACCTTCCTCATATAATTCACAGTAATTTACCGTATGGTATTGTCGTTGTCTTGGTACGGGGGGGGGTGATCGGTGATGTGCCGAGTCTGCCACCACCCAGGTTCAGGGTTCGTCGACTTCGTTCGAGTGGATCGGCTTCTCGTCACTAGGCACCCTGGGATTCGCTACTGTTGGGGCAACAGAGGAGAAACAATTGGTGCTGGTGAGAGAGGGTGATGAAGACAGAGAAAGGAAAGGGTGAAGGAAAGAGATGAAATTCGATTGGACCAAATGAATCAAATCTCACCATGATCTTGATGGTTCGTCTTCATAACAAAAGGAAAAAAAAGCCGCTCTTTCTCTCCGCCAATTCTCTGACTGACTTCTCTCTCGTCTCAAGGGACAACCTCTCCCCATTATACCTCCGGAATCATAAGGATTCGTAACTATTCCTCCTAAGCCTGTCCCTTTCCAGTCTCTTCGAATCGTGTCTAAATCTTTTCCTCCAGTGCTCATGACTACTTCTCCCCTACTACTAAGCTCCCTATGTCCCTAACCGTACCAATGGGTAAGGTACGGCAACGTACCCTATTTTTCGAAAACTGTACTCGAGTTCAGTACAACTACCCCCGCCATTTGGCCATGCTGGATCTTCTAATGATACCTCATTTTTGCAATTCAGTCATCTTGCCAAACAATTCCCGTTTGCACTTTGGTCATCGGTGAAAAATATTCAGAAGTTCTATTTTTTCTTGCTTTTTCCCCTGAGCCTAATTTCCAGCTCACTAGTACCGGTACCACGGGGTTTCCTACGACACCGTCTCAAAGGAACGACCCTGCCAATCGCTGCATCCTCGTCCGTGCGCCCTCCGGTGATAACTTCGGACTGCCATTTAGGTAAAAACTCAACGCTTCTGGACCTTTCTGGTCGGGCTTTCCACTGTAGAAAGCAGTAAAGTACTCGATCTTCTTCCTCCACCGGTTAACGGTCTAGTCATGGCGGTCGAAAGGCGCTTGGTAGCTAGTTCGCGTTAGTTATTGAAAAGTAAAGGCGGAGTTGCTATCCTAATAGGACCATGAACCGGGCTTTGGGCATGAGTCTTTGTCCCGGGAGAAATAGGCAAGCTTTGGCCGACCACATCTATAGGTTCACGAAACATCACTAGCTGGAGCTTGCAACCAGCTTCTCAGAGCCCTTACCAGCCGCCCCTTTGCTTAATCGCCTTCCGCGCTCACTTGTTAACAGCGTTATGTATCACAGCGATTGCGCGCATATCCTCGGCCCTCGGATCCTTGTCCTTACGCTTCATTGCTTTGAAGAATATCTCTTCCAAGAGGTATATCCAATTTCCACTCCTCGGGTCTTGACACCGTGGATCATGCTCTAAATTCGATGCCTCCATGTTCGCCCGTGGGACTGTAGAGACCTCCCGGTCAACGCAGAGCTCTAAATTAGAGGGTTTGAGATGTCCAGCTGGTCCATTTTCGATAGGTCGCAGGATGTGAGGGTTTCGCCGGGGCCAGCCATGTTGAAGGAGTAGAATGAGGTATCATACCGTACATGCGTCTGCGCCGGTAGCAGTGGCGTCGGGGTTGAGATTTCCTGAGCTGGGCATTTTTGGTGGGGTTTGTGGGAAGAGTGAGGTAATGAAAGGAAAAGGTCTCCTCTCGGGTGAGAGGCGAAGTTTCTCCCGATAACAAGGCCCGATGTGGAAGGGTTTGAGGGTTTGAGACTGGCCCCCTTGGCATGGCGTTGCTGGTGAGCTATCGCAGCCCCAGGAATGTTGTTTTACTTCCCGATTGAAAAGACCGTCAATTTCTCCCCTGAGTTGTAATTTTTATTTCTTCTCTTTTATCAAAACTTCACAAGAATAAATTATAGCCGATGAGAAGGTCTACTCTGCGAGCGCTACCACCCCCGTCAACATTGCTGTTGTCAAGTGTGTTTTTACCCCTCCATCACCCGACTCAGCTCCACCCGACCCCCGCCTGATCTCCCCCCCCCCAATCCCTTCCTCTTATAACCCTAAAATCGAATGATCCCCTATCCAACATATTCTTGAATAGGTACTGGGGTAAGCGTGACACAAAGCTCAATCTCCCCACCAACCCCTCTCTCCCTCAAGCCGAGCTAACAACCCACACCACAGCGGTCTGCAGCAGCGCCTTCACCGAGAACTCCCTCTGACTAAGTTGTTAGGCTCACTAAGTTTCGGGAGCCCGGCAAACCGCCTGTTTCGGCGAACTCAAAATTTTGAGAAAGAACCTCGAGGACGCCAACCCCTCTCTGTCTCAGCCGCGAGAGTACTGTGTTCATGCCATCTCCGAAGACAACTTCCCTACTGCAGCAGGACTTACGTCCTCTGCTCCTAGCTTCGCAGCCTTAGTTCGAGCTATCCCAGATTTGTATGAGCTGCCTGAGTTACCGACTCAGTTGTCCAAGGTCGCAAGATAGGGGTCCGGGTGGGCCGGTAGATCGCGGTTCGGTGGATATGTTGCGTAGGAGATGGGACTGGCGGTGGATTGGAGCGATTCGTACGGGGTGGAAGTAGCACTAGCATCCCACTGGCTGGACATGAAAGCCGTTACTCCCGTCGTGCCTGCTGAGAAGAAGGTGGTTTCTGCTACGGCTAGTATGCAAGCTACTGTGAATACCTCTGCACTCTTCACCCACCATTTTCGGAACATTGTTCCCTCGAGGATGAGGCCATGAAGGCCGCTATTGGGAATAGGGACTTTGAACAGTTTGCTGCTCACACCATGGCGGATTCGAAACAGTTCCATGCGGTTTGTCTGGATACCACACCTCCGATATTCTAGATGAATGGCGTCTCTAGGGCTGCTATTCGTGATGTTGAAGCATTGAATACGCTCGAAGGGGGGGCTGCTGGAGCATGAAATTTTGACGCAGGCCCAAATGCGGTCATTTCTTATCAAGCGAGAGAGGAAGAGAAGGTCCATGGCTTCTTGGGGGCGTTCCTTGCGCCAGAGGTTGCGGAGTGGGCCGGAAAGTACGCAATGGTTCCGCCGGAGGGATACGATACTAAGCCCCCCGAGCCATTGAAAAATGGTGTTCGCAGGGTTATCTCGCCTAGGGCTGGAGAGGCCCATCGGGGCCA
Organism: Tuber magnatum; assembly: GCA_003182015.1. Classification (NCBI taxonomy): domain Eukaryota; kingdom Fungi; phylum Ascomycota; class Pezizomycetes; order Pezizales; family Tuberaceae; genus Tuber; species Tuber magnatum. The sequence continues at coordinate 727,921 of PYWC01000089.1, read as the reverse complement.
ATAATACACTGATTAGAACTGATAGGTGGTTGAGCAAGGGATAGAGGGGCTTTTTTGTCCAGGTAAACATATTTTGTTTTTTGCGGTAATGGGGAGGAAGGGTGTAGGTGCATTTTGAGGGTATTAGTTAGTCGACTGAAGGGTAAATTTCGCTCAGCGGGATATATGTACCCTGGTGTGGTCGCTCTTATGAATGAAGGAACGAAAACAGATACGGTATTGTCGGACAGGCCAGCAGGCTCGTGGCGGTCGGCGCAGGTACTTGCCGACTCTAGGGGTAGTATCTAGAGCTAAAGCTAGTAATTCGTGTGGAGGAAAAGAGGGATACTTAAGGAGGTCAAGGACGGTAGAGGGTGATCATCATCCTTCGTAGATGAACATCCACCATGGTCTAAGAATCAGCCGAATGTTATTAAAGATCGCAAAAATATCAAAGGCGGGCGAAGGACATTCAGACTTTCATCTCTCCCCCTCCCCTGCCCTTTTCCTGGATAGAAATTTTGGTTCATCGTACTCGTGCCAAGGTTGCAGCTGAGTCGCTGCAACCCCCAAAAATTCGCTGGCTCGATTTTTGGCGGCACTCTAAAGAGTGCCTGACAGCTCAACGTAAGTTTGCAGCTCAACGTAAGATTGTGGCTCAACACCAGATTGTGGCTCAGTTTTGGATTGTGGCTCAGTTTTGTGGCTCCACATAGGATCATGNACGGTACTACTCGTGCCAAGGTTGCAGCTGAGTCGCTGCAACCCCCAAAAATTCGCTGGCTCGATTTTTGGCGGCACTCTAAAGAGTGCCTGACAGTTGCAACGAGCGAGAAAAATTTTCAACCAATCAAATACGAACACGTCGAAAGAAAAGAACCTCACGATAGTTTTTTGTTTACCTGGGAGAGAAACATTTCTAGTTATAAGCCCATAAACAGGGGAGATATTCGTGGCAGAGCCCGATAGTCCTGTTAGGGTGGACCTAGAGATGGAGACCCAAACAGGGAATGATTTACTGTTGCAGAGGGTGACGATGGTGGGTACGAGAGCCCCCAGGGGAAAGAGGCTGAGCTTTGTGTATGGGAGTGAGTGCAAAGGGAAGGGAACGGCAGAGTGTAGAGACGAGAGATTGAACGAGGCAGTGTTTGGACGAGGGGAACTGGGGACAACTGAAGAAATGGAGAGGATGATGAGAATGGCGATGTGGACATTGGGGTGCGGGGGAAACTGCACCGTGGACAAAGGGACATCGATGGGAATATACCTTGGACATTGCCAGGACAGTGAGTACAAACCCTCCCAAACAAACAGTAATGGGAGTAGCAAGATGTGGGCAAGCATGGTGTCGGCCGGATCGGGTGCACCAACATGGGAAACATCGGAGCTTGGCCCGATGGACACCCCGGAGAGAAAATTATACAAGGGAATGAGACTTGACGACTCGAGAGACGAAAGCTATGAGCCGCCCAAGAAATCAAGTAAAAGGGTGGAAAAGGAACCAGAGAGGGACATTGCGATGACCCTGGAGGATGGGAGGAATATAGAGAAAACAGGACTGGGAGATAGCAGGCATGCCACCCAGGATAGTGAAATCGTCCGGGAATCGCAGTTTACGAACGCGGAAACGGTAGGATACAGCGGACAGACCGAGATTGAGATAGAGCTAATAAGGGAGCTGGAACTGATGGAAGATGGTAAGGAAATTGCAGCACTGAGCGAAACCGACGGCATGGATTGTGATGGTAGCCATAAGTTTGTTTCCGAAAACATGACAGACAAGGAAAAGCTGGATAGACTGGTGGAACTATTTGGCCCGATGAGGGACCAGATAGAGGACCAGAGAGAAATGATAGAACTGATGAAGGACAGGATCATAAATTTGGAAGCGGAGATGTTACGGGAGACGAAAGAACGGGCCCCCGAGGCGAGAACGGTCGAGCAGAGAACCCGGGAACTCGTGCCCCAGGTCCCGGCCGTGAGACAGGTGAAAGGGAGAGCAGAGCTGACAACAGCCGGGAGAAGTCCACCAGAAGAGGTGCCCCGACAAACTAAGAGGCAATGGAAGGGTAAGGGAAAGGGAAAAAGCACCGTTGAGGTGATAATCCCAAAAATGAGCACCGTCCCTGGGGCTATAAAGGAGAAGGAACCGGCCCCAAGTTTTGCGGAAGTGACTAAGGGAGGGGAAGGGAAGAGCGTGGGGAGTTTCAACTTGGTCCAGAGAAAGAAAGCGGCCAAAAGAAACTTATCGAGTGGAATCCCAGAAAGAGAGATGGCACTTCGCGATAAGATTGATGACACGGGAAAAGGGGAGGGTTCTACCAAAGGGAGTTACCCCCGAGACTATAAGAACGGAGCTGAACACTACCGTGCAGAAACTACAGACAACGAACATGTACTTCACGATAGTGGCAAGCAACCGATGGGCGGCCGTCCACCTCACACTGGCCAATGAACAGGCAAACAAGCGGGAGGGATACACCGGGGCAATGAGAGAATGCCTGGAAAGACTTGGTGTTACACATAAGATGAACGGGCATAGCGTAATGGGCATGTCACGTGATTATTGGCAAAAGGTCACATGTTCGATCCCAGGGTCTGCCAAAGTATTTGGAGAATGAGTTAATTTCTACCAATACGACATCGGCACAAAACCCGCATGTACACTACCACCGAAGGTCGCCAACAGAGAGGTTTTCACTGAGTCTTCAAGAGAGGACTCTCAGCTATCCTGATAAGTTCGAATGAACTAAATCGGTCGCTTGGTTGTGGAGATAAACACATGCAAAGACCACTCAGCTGCGGCAACGGATGGATGCCAACCGGGGGGAGGTCGGCTACTCCGATAGGAGTCCGCGGCTGCCATGCGGGCAGCAAGACCGAATTTCAAGTCCGTTGGTGCAGGAATGGAGAGGAAAATCCTGATGAGGGGACGACGTCCAAGAGACGATCATCTACCCACACACAAAAGCATGATAAGGTAGAGTCCAATGATGGCCTACCGCATGAAAGGCCAACCCTGAGCACAATGAGGCCTAACCTCCACTGGTGCGATAAGACAGGAAGGTACGTGCTGCGGGTTGATGCAGGTAGATGAGAAATCCGCCTGCATTGATAAGTCTGTCATCGGAGCTGATCACTTCGTATGTAGAGATAGAACCAGTAACCATTTGCCACGGTGAAAGGGTTTGAGCGACTATGATTAGCACGAACACGGCAAAGAGATGGGTAGGACACCCACTCGGCTGTTTGGGGAAATCAGAGTTGAGCGGGGTAAAGGTTTTCAGGGTCTACAAAGTTCGTACAGAGGAAAAGTGGGAGGAATAGATAGGCCGCGAACACCCAGACGCGGAATATAAATATCGAGGTGCCTCCCACGCTTTATAGAGCATCAGCGACGGAGAAGAGATCTTATCAATATATTCGTTCTATGATACAAACCTACACTTCCTCTTGATATTCTAAGTGAGCCTTCCTAGCAATCACTTCATTACGTATCGGGCCTTAGACCAGACTCGCTTGTCCTTAGAGTCGGCTCCTGCCTAACACTATATTGATATCTTCTATACTAGTGAGGCTCACAACCACCTCTTTCAATGAGCCTAAAAGACCAGTTACCAAAAGCCCTCAACCACCTATCTCAAATTTACCTCCAACGAAATCCACACATCCAAGAGATCGAGTTTGATCTCCCTATAAGCGAAGTCTTTGACGACGAGAATGTTCCCTTCTGGTTCACTGATCACGGGATCAAGTGGGCCCTCAAACACCTCACACTTATAGAAAGAAGAGGCAAGATGTTGCAACCAGGGATCGAAGAAGGATCGCAGGATTCCAGCGACACCGACATGCCGCGCGCTGAGAAACAGGAGTGGCTAATCTTCGCATGGGGACCGGGCCAAGATAGCCCCTATCCACTCCCACCACCACCTCTAGGAGATAACATCCCACCGCTACGGCTAGGTACCACACCCACACCGAGGAACCCGTCGGGGCCACTAGTGCCCTGAGGCCCAACTCAAAGCGTCACAAAAAGACGAAGTGGGCAGAGGTCACGCTCTGGAACCCCAACCCCCTCAGGCACTACCGATTGGGGTGCTTTTGCCACATACATTGGGAGACTGATCAGACAGTTGGACCGCAGCGTTACCCAAACCCAGAATGACCAGATAGTCGCATACGGGACCCTATCTGACGAGGGGAAAGAGACGGCAGAAGGCCTGACTCAAGTAAGAGAGTGACTGCTGAATGGGGAGAAGTTGGTTGGAGAGGAATTGGCGCTCGGGCAAAACAAGAGTAGAAAACTGGAGGGAGAGGTAGTGGCCGAGATCACCAGATTTAAGGGAGTGATCGAAGCGGCACTCGCTCGCATGCACAAGCGATCGGAACAGCAAGCAGCGGTCAGCGGACAGCTGCACCAGGACCTGGGACGCACTATCCAGGAATCGGTGAGTATAGATCAAGAGCTCTACACAGGCCTGGATAGACTCCGGAAGGAGGTAGATGAGGAACGACGACGTCAGGGAACTCGTGAACTGCAGTTGGTTACCGAAATACAGACCCTTGACAAAAAAGTAACAACTGGGCTCAGGGACATGCAGGAAAACATGACCCAGATGTTTGCCCAATAAATGAGGGAAATGACGGCAGTGGTGCAGACAGCGTTAGGCTCACGTCAGGGGGGAGCGACCCATGATGCCGAAACCGGGTGAGGACGATCAGGGCCGTCCCAACAAGACAAGGGAAAGCAACCCGCAGAATAGGACCCCTGGCCAGAGGCCATACTGAGTGGCCGAGAAAGAACTATGGCACCTCCCAATGTGGCCCGAGGGGCAGGCGACCCAGACCCGGGGGACGACGGGTCGGATAATGGAGGAGAAGGACCAAGCCGCCGGCCAAGAGCAATACCACTAAGAAGGCCGTGGATGGCTAAGGAAGAGGAGGAACATCAGATGATATTGCAGTTGGCCAAGGAGTTGGCCCAACAAACTGCTTTGGATCAGAAGAAGCCCGCTGACCCTCCATTCATATAGGAAGCAAAGTCCTACTAGGATATAAAGACCTGGCTACACGCATGCCAGGACTACTTTAGCCGAAATCCCATGCTGTGGATGGAGGATAAAGACAGGATTATCTACGCCTTGGGCAGGACGAAGGGTGCTGATGTGACACCCTTCAGCAATTGGTATAGGAAGAGCATGGAACGGCTCAAAGGGTATGTCGCTCGTTCTGAATTCCTGATGTGGGAACAGTTTCGGCACGAGATCATCATACGATTCTCACTGATCAATAAGGCCAGGAAGGCTTTGGCACAGATGGGAAAGATCAAGTATGAGAAGGACATTGACAAGTACCTTCTCCAGATGGAGAACTTGAACATAAAAGCCAAGCTTCAAGGAACAGCATGGAGGAGGATAGTCGAGGACCAACTACAGGAGGCAATACTGAGATGGTTGTCTTATAAGCGATACGACAGCGACGCCGAATGGTTGGAGCACCTTCGAGCAGTCGGAAGCCAGGAGGAGGCTTTCCTTGACCGTGAACGGCAACAATGGGACAATCCGTCCAGCTCGTCGAGTTCTTCCAGGCCACTGAAACGACGCCGGGAGGACAGAGAAAAGGAGCCGAAGCGAGGAAAGGAGGAAGGGTGACCTAGCAAGTTCTAGAGGAAGACGGCACCTGGGAACTTCAAGTTAGCAAGGTTCACCCAAACCACCAAACCGACCAAGACCCCGGGGGTAGAGCATACCGACTGGAAGAAAGCTCACAAAGGAATATCCCAAAACTTGGTTGACCAGCGCTGGGAAAATAAAAGCTGCACCCGGTGTGGACTCACCAACCACAAGTGGCGAGCTTGTAGGAAGGGAGCCGTTGTCACAACGATAGGACAGCGGAAAGCAGGGAAGTTTAGGACCCGAAACAGGGAGGTTCAGAATACTGCCCCAAGGCCAGCGGTGAACCAAACCCATGTACCACCAGCACCTAGACTTTGGGAGTTGTCAGATCAAGAAGGGGGATAGATCAGACAACCGGGAGCCCTGTATAAAAACCACGACCTACGTTCCGAGCTAGGACAACGGCTTAGTCAAGAATGTCGGCGAACTGCACTGACTGGGTTCTGAGTGTGGGCAGGGACAGAAGTGTGAAAGGCATGAAAAAGCGTGTCTAAGGTAGAAAGTTAACCCATCTCAGGGGGATGAAATCAAGAATGACCCCCGACCTGGATGCGGAATGGCAAGACTTTATACTCCTCCCTGGGTAGAGAAGGTTCAAACCCGGCACGCATGAAAAGGGCACTGTTGCAGGGGGCAACTCAGGGCGCCCTAACTCTTTCCTCCAAAGGTCATGCATGGGAAAGGAGTCAGGATAGCGCAGGACCGCCTGAAGGCGATTCCCCAGTCCCAGGATGGCACCACTGGCAATGGCGAGTGGGTATGCAGCAGGTTGCTAGGCGAGACAAAGAACAGCGTGCTCGTCTTAAATCGTACGAAACGACAAAACACTCAGGTCCCAACACCTACACAGTACGAGTGCCCACAAGGCACAGCCCACCTAAGAATAAAAGGAGAACGAGTACCGATTTGCGTGTTATTAGGCTCGGGCTCGCAGATCTTTATTATACGAGAAGCGCTAGTCCAAAGACTTGGGCTAGCGACAATACAGCGAGACACCACAGTTAGTATAACTGGGTTTGACGGTGCATAGTCCCAAAATGCGGGAAGGTGCTATACGACCCCTATCATGCTAGAAATAGGGGCTAACCGACATTGTTCGGAAATTACCTGTGAAGTTATGAGCCAGGGTATCCATGACTTGATAATACCTTTCAGTTGGTGGCATCGCCAACATCCTCTATCATTCATTAAGGATGCAAGCAGGTGGGAGTTCCAGGCGGAGCGGTGTAAGAAACACCTGGAACCAGAAGATGAAGGAATCTGCATTGAGTGGGATGAGACACTAGCCTTGGACCTTGCAGCCAGATACGTGGGGTGAATCGCAGGCCCAGAAGACCCCGAGGCAGTAGTGATGGAGACTCTGACAAAATCCTACTGAGAGTATGCTGATCTCTTCCTGCCTCAGGCAGCGGAATGACTTCCAAACCACAATACCTTCGATCATGAGATCAAGGTAGTTAAAGGCGAGAGGGCTCTATGGGGGCCAATATACCCATTGTCCGAAAAAGAACTACGGTCATTGCGAGAATACCTGGACGAAATGCTGCGCAAGGGAAAAATAACTGCAAGCCAGTTACCCGCAGGGGCACCCATACTATTTGTGCCAAAACCTGATGGACGGCTGAGACTATGTGTAGACTACTGTGGGCTGACCAAGGTTACTATCGCCAACAAGTACCCCCTGCCACTCATGAGGGAACTTAGAGACCGAGTAGTGGGGTCGTGTATCTTTACCAAGTTGGACCTAAAGGATGGGTACCACCTGCTATGCATAAAAAACGGGGACTCGTGGAAGACGGCCTTCCGTACTCGGTACGGTTATTATGAATATTGCGTGATGCCGTTCGGGCTAGTAAACGCGCCCGCCACTTTCCAAGACATGATGCATGTGGTCCTGAGGAGATTCCTAGATGTGGAAGTAGTCGTATACATAGACAATGTGCTAATTTACTCCCAGACTGAGGAGGACTACGTCAAGTTGGTAAAGGAGGTATTAACCGAGTTACGGAAATACCGCTTAGCAGTATCTATCACTAAATCAGTATTCTACACCAACACGGTGGAGTTCCTGGGATACATAGTGAAGACAGATGGGATCACCATGAGTGATCGAAAGGTCAAAGCCATAAGGGAATGGAAGACACCTGAGTCCGTAAAGGACATACAAACTTTTATGGGATTTGCAAATTTCTACCAAATATTCATTAAAAACTTCTCCGGAACTTGTAAACCCATAACGGAACTATTGAAAGGTGACCAGAAGGGCTTCACCTGGGGAAAGGAGCAGGAGAAGGCTTTCAAATTCATAAAGGAACAGTTCGTGGCGGCGGCGATTCTGGCACATTGCCACTCGGACAGGAACACAGTGGTGGAAACGGATGCAAGTGATTTCGCGCTAGGGTGTATCCTATCACAATACATTGATAAAAGGCTGCATCCGATAGCATTTCAGTCCCAAAAACTCAACTCGGCTGAATGCAACTACGATGTTCACGATATGGAGTTGCTCGCCATAGTTGAAGCATTCAAGGAATGGTGTCACTACCTCGTGGGAACTGGCGAACCCATCACGGTATTTACGGATCACCTGGATCTACAATACATCCTCACAACAAAGGCCTGGAGTGCCAGGCAGATAAGGTGGGCACAGAGGCTGGCAGATTTCAACTTTAAAATCGTGTACTGGTCAGGGTTGAGTGGCGGGAAACCGGATGTACTAAGCATACGGCCGGAGTACCGTCCCGTGGGGGGAGCTGCACAAAGCGAGAAGCTCTCAATTTTAAACCCCACACATTTTAACCAGGTTATGGTTATAGTAGTAGGCCAAGAAGAGGAACCTGGTCTAAGTCAGAGGACACCTGAACCTGAATACGCATGAGCCATGCGGTTACACCCAGAAGCTCAAATTCCAACAAGGGGCTCAAGCGAAGTGGCAGGACATCACCTCTACACGCTGGAAGAAGCAGTAGTGCCTGCCTGTGGACAAGCGACAGTAGCCACCGGAATAGCCTTAGCGTTACCAGAGGGAACCTACGGCCGAGTAGCTCCAAGAAGTGGCCTTGCCGTCCGCCATGGGATCATCGTGGGGGCAGGAGTAATTGACCAGGACTACCGAGGTGAGGTAAAAGTATTAGTGTTCAATCTGAAGGACCAGAACTACCACATGGGGAAGAGCGAACGAGTTGCGCAACTCGTAATAAAAACGATTCACGATGGGGAGCTCCACGATGTGATGGAGCTGGACGATACCAAGAGGGGCCAGGGCGGATTAGGAAGCACGGGAACCAATGTGGTGGAGACCCAGACCAAAACCAGTCAACCAAGAGAACAAAGCAGGCTAAACCAATACTTCGATAAGTGCGACCAGGGACGGCACAAGGCCCTGACGACGAAAGAAACCGGGCTAACCAATGCAGTGGTCCTCAAGGCAATGGCACGCAAATTTGATGCCCAATTCGAGAGACAGGTGGAGGCGAAGGGAGAGGTGGATCAGGACTGGAAGGTGAGGAGAAAGGAGTTGGAAAGACTCCGAGATGAGGGAAAGGATATGCCGACGCACTGGTCCTTGGCGAGTGGCCTCCTGTATTACAAGGGACGGCTTTTCATTCCCAAGCATGAGGCCCTACAAATGCTGATTGCGCAAAGCAGCCACGACTCCAAGGTCGCTGCCCATTTCGGCCCGGAAAAGGCAGTAGAAATCAGAACGAGGGACTTCTACTGGAAGGGGCTTGCAGAATGGGTAAATGACTACTTACGGTCATGTGTTGAGTGTCAACACAACAAAGCGCCACGGCACAGAAGATATGGGTTTCTACAGCCATTGGAAATACCCTACGCGGCGTGGACCTCTATCTCTACCGACTTCATAACGCAGCTACCGAAGTTTGAAGAGAAGACTCAGATTATGGTGGCAGTCGACCGCTTCACCAAAATGGCCCACTTTATAGGGTTAAGGGAGAACGCGACAGGAAAGGTTGTAGCTCAGGTGTTCTGCCAGGAAGTGTGGAAACTACATGGGCTACCCATGGAAATCATCACGGATATGGACGCGAAGTTCGCGGGAGAATTTTGGGAATCCCTCTGCAAACTCTTAGGTATTAAGCGAAGGATGCCAATAGCATACCATCTTTAGACAGATGGAGAAACAGAGAGAACCAACCAAGTGCTGGAAGGCTATCTGCGAAGCTTGCTCAATGACAATTGGGATGACTGGCACCAACTGCTCTCGTTAGCGGAGCATACCTACAATAAATCCGTTACGGGTGCACACAGACTCACTCCGTTCTACGCGAACTATGGATACCACCCATGGACGGAGTGGGTGAAGGAGCGAGAAGCTCGAAATCCAGGAGCCACCACGTATGCTCACTGGATGAAGGAAATACATGGACAGGTGATGGCCACCTTGAAGGCAACCAGAGAAACAATGGGACGGTACCATGACAAGAGAGTAAGGCCACAACCAAACTTTCGGACGGGCGATTTGGTGATGCTTAAGGCCAAGAACATCGGTACCAAACGACCCTCTAAAAAGCTTAGCCCAAAACTATATGGGCCCTTCAAAATCCTGGAGCAGCGGGGCAACCGAGCATTCAGGCTGGAAATCTCACAATGCGGCAAGATCCACCCGGTCTTCCATGTATCATTGTTAGAGGCTTATCAGATGTCCGTTCCACCAGCTCGGGAACAACCTCCCAGAGCACAAGAGAAGATAGATGGCGACTTGGAATAGGAGGTTGAAAAGATAGTCAAAAGCGAGGTCATTTCGTACACTTGCAGGGTTCACGGACGCACTAGGAGGATACGTGAACTTAGGTACTTTGTGAAGTGGTGGGGCTGCGCGGAGGATGAAAACACCTAGGAGCTACCGGAACATTTGGAGCATGCGGCGGAGCTGGTAGAAGGGTTCCACAGAAAGAACCCAGAGATGCCGCGGATATAGAGGAAGGATGACAAGTAAAGGTTTTCCTAGGTGTGGCCAAATAAATGTGGAAAGGTTTTCCACGCTATCTTGCCGAGTCCTTAAAGGAGTTTAATTTGTATACTATTAGAAAAATAGTTTTTAGAGATTCAGGCCGAACTCTGGGAGAGGGGAGCTCGTGTTACACATAAGACGAACGGGCATAGCGTAATGGGCATGTCACGTGATTATTGGTAAAAGGTCACATGTTCGATCCCCGGGTCCGCCGAAGTATTTGGAGAATGACTTAATTTCTACTAATACGATATCGGCACAAAACCCTCATGTACACCACCACCGAAGGTCGCCGACCGAGGGGTTTTCACTGAGTCTTCAAGAGAGGAGTCTCGGCTCTCCTGATAAGGTTGAATGAACTAGATCGGTCGGTTGGTTGTGGAGATAAATGCATGCAAAGACCACTCAGCTGGGCCAACGGATGGATGCCAACTGGGGGGAGATCGGCTACTCCGATAGGAGTCTGCGGCTGCCATGTGGGCAGCAAGACTGAATTTCTAGTCCATTGGTGGAGGAATGCTGAGGAAAATCCAAATGAGGGGACGACGCCCAAGAGACGATCGTTTACCCACACCCAATAGCATGATAAGGTAGAGTCTGATGATGGCCTACCGCGTGAAAGGCCAACCCTGAGCACAATGAGGCCTAACCTCAACTGGTGCGATAAGACAGGAATGTACGTGCTACAGGTTGATGCAGGCGGATGAGAAATCTGACTGCATTGATAAGTCTGTCATCGGAGCTGATCACTTCGTATGCAGAGATAGAATCAGTAACCATCTGCCATAGTGAAAGGGTTCCAGCGACTGCAATTAGCACGAATACTGCAAAGAGATGGGTAGGACACCCACTTGGCTGTTTGGGGAAATCAGAGTCGGGCGGGGTAAAGGTTTTCAGGGTCTACAAAGTTCGTACAGAGGAAAAGTGGGAGGAATAGATAGGCCGTGAACACCCGGACGTGGAATATAAATATCGAGGTCCCTTCCACGCTTTATAGAGCATCAGCGATGGAGAAGAGATCTTATCAATATATTTGTTCTACGAGACAAACCTACACTTCCCCTTAACATTCTGAGTGAGCCTTTCAAGAAATCACTTCGCCATGTATCGGGCCTTAGTCCAGACTCGCTTGCCCTTAGAGTTGGCTACCGCCTAACAGTTGGTTTGAAAGACCTTGCATTCTTTCTGGACTTGCCCAAGGTGAAGATAATTGTGGGTAATGTACCATTATGGAAAGGAGGTAGAACCGGGTCAATGTGGGGACTGGAAGACTGGGATAAAGAAGGCTGTTTCGAGGAACTGATATGCGACATCGAGATAGGAAACTCGGGGATGAGGGTGGTGGCCCGACCCCAGTGGACAGGAAACAAAATGGTGATAAAGAATATGAAACAATCGACGGCCGGACTGATAGTGACCATAGAGGAGGATGACGCGGCTAGGAGCGTCCTATCACAAGAAAAATCGAGACTGATGATTGGAGGGAGAGCGAGATACTGCAGGTGGTGCAGGGAGGAACATAGTGTCAAGGTATGCCGAAGGTGCCTCGAACCCGGACACATAAAGGCGGAATGCAGGATGGTCGAACCCTGATGCGCCCTATGCAGAGGGAACCACTACACGCCCAAGCACCAGTGCGTTGTGAAAGGATGCAATGTTGTACGGGGACTGTGGTGCGAGCACGCGCACCCGAAATGCAGACAATACGAGAGCGAAGAACATATCTCTGGGTCACCAATGTGCCTAGCGACAAAGAGGAACTAGAGGATCCCAAGATATGTTAAGAACACCCCCGTTCGGGCGGACCCAACTTCTGTGTCAGGTGCGGCGGATGAAGCGAGCAACAGAGGAAGAAAACAGAATAAGGGGATTAGGGGGACCCCACTACAGGAACAAGCCCTCAAGTTGGAGGAAGTTGGAGGAAACAGTGACTCGACGCTTGGCATCCGAAGGTCCATCAGTTAGGGTTAAAGTTAGAAAGACCAACTGGTAATGAAGATTAGGACATGTACGATAAATGTAGGGGGAGGTAGGGGGAATAGGACGCTTGTGATGGAGAGATTTTGGTGGGCAGGTGTTGTTTTTCTTGTTGATCCACGGAGGGGATCGAGAGGAGGTATGGTGGAACAAGAAGGGAGTTGGGATTTGTTTTCCTATGTTGATGATGGGTGGGTTGATGTATAGATAAGGAGAGAATACGTGGGGATGTCTGAAGCGGGGATGATGGCCCAGGGATGTCAGGAGGTGGTATTCCAAGAAAGAGGTGCAAGAAGAAAGAGCATGACCGGACTGCACCTGAAACCGGGAAGGCCGGTGGATGAGGTTAGGGAGTTCCTGGATGGACTTCTGGACTCAGATATTTACACAGTTGACTTCAACGTGAGGTCGAAGGAGTGGGATAAAGTACAAACATCAATGGGGACACAAGTGGAAGTATGAGCGAAGAGGAGAGAGCTAAACGGCTGCAAAACGAATACGCTGACAATCTGGGAGTTCTCGGTGATCGACCTGCTGTTCTACAGGGGTAGGGACGAACACTGAACGATACACAGCGACAGGGCAGGACTGGAACAAATGGCGATAATAACGAAGATCAAGATTGAAAAACAGGAAAACTGGGAACAATCCCCAATAGACTGGAGAAAGGTGGAATGGAGAAGGGTGGGGTATGAGATAAAGTAGTTGAAAGAGAAAGATGCGATGGGAGTATGGGATGGGACAAGAAGGATAACTGATAGGATGCCGGAAAGAGAGGGAGGAAGAAGGAGAGCGTGGTGGGGGAGTGAGGAGTTGGAAAGGATGGGGAAGGATGTGGAGAGGCTAAGGAGAGAGGGAAATAGTGAAGGGTGGAAACTCGCGAGGAGGGTGTATAGGACGCCGATTGTAACCGGTATGGGTACTAGTTTGTTTTATGTTTGGTTTCACAGTATAATTTGATATTGGTATTGTTTCGTGTGCTGTCGGTTGATACACACATTGTTTTATGTTTGGTTTCACAGTATCGTTTGATACTGGTATTGTTTCGTGTGCTATCGGTTGATACACAGATTGTTTTATGTTTGGTTTTATAGTATCATTTGATACTTGTATTGTTTCGTGTGCTATCAGTTGATACACACAACATTTTGGAATATCGTTCATACTGGAGATAAAGGATATGCTGTATTTAAAGACCGCTGATTCCAGCAGTGGAAACAGCAGACTTCGACAGACAGTATTCTTAATATACTTGGTTGAATGGTTACTTCTTTGATCTCCTATTACACCCCGTTTGAAGCCTCCTTTAGTTAGCAGCACTCGCTTCTTGTTGATCAAGAAGCCATCTGCGCCTATCATACCGCTATGTGACTAGGGCCTGGCCCGAACATGTTACATTTTTTTAACCTCAGCAGGTGGTTAGAAACCTGGGGGACATGGTCTGATTAACCTACGAAGCGTCCAATAACGAAGCTAGTAGTGGGGAGTGGCAGAACCAAGCGTGGTTCGGCTCTACCAATACGACACCATTGAGTCACTGGAGACTCGGGGTGGGAAGCAGGTCCCACGAGAAGACCTTACCAAGAAAAGGAAAGTCAAGAAACCGAAAGGTCCAAAGAGTGAATTCTCAATTGATGAAGCAGAAAGACAACTGGCACAAGACTTGGCCAAGCAGACCTTTAGCGAATCGACTGACAAATTAGCAAAGGCAGTAACCAGCCTTCCTGGGCTATTTCCCCCCAGCCCCAGTAAAGGAAAGGCACTGGCGCAACCACGGAAGAAAGACAGCATACCTATTGGGACACCCAGGAAGGAAGACAATGACGAAGAAACATCAGATCACCCAGTAGTAAAGGAACCACCAGACGAATTCCCCAGTGACTCTTCAGAAAGATCGTCAGACGACAGCTCCAGCAGCAAAGAGTCCGAACACAATATGTGTGAAGGGGAATCTGCCACGCCGCGCGGCCCAGGGGCCAGACCTAAAATCAAACTTCGGCTGCCACCCTCGTTCTCTGACCAGAAGGACGATTTAAAACCTGAAGTATTTGACCAATGGGTAACAACTACTGCTCAATACCTGGCCCTGCGCGGAGTGGAAAAAACCAAAGAAGGAAGTGGAGCGTACTTTGGAAGCTTCTGTACCGGAAAAGTAGAGGAAGTGTACCACCAGGCAACAAACCACTATGAGAGTTGGGAAAAAATCCGAGGAACAACCCTGATAAAATACCTGAGAGAGATATTCCAATCCTCGTGAAAGACAGAAGAACTATGCAAAAGGTTCAAGGAAATCCAGCAAGTATGACAGGGCAAAACAGAAAGAATAACCTTGGTTACGACGGATCTCTTAATGCATTATGGCCGATTGCCTACCGGGACGGTATCTTAGTACACATTGCGACTGAGAGTCTAGGAAGCAATGCACCCCAGACTGCGCCAGGAGGTAGAAGCCAGGGAAGAAGAAGGAGACTGCTTTGACAAGAGAGTCAAACGGGCTGAACGAAAGCATGCTATCCTGTATGAAACAGGGGTTTACCGAACCCACATACCGCAGCAGAAGAACAGCAAAGGATCATCATTGTGGGACAGTGCAAAAAAGGATAAACCATACCATAAAGATTCGAAAGACAAGAAACATAAGAAGCAGAAACGACGGGATGAAGGCACATGTTGTGAATGCAGGAAAAAGGGGCACTATGCAAAGGACGGCTATGCCAAAACGGGAAAAGGAAAATCAATTAAGTGAGAAACAAGTACAAACCACAATGAAGCAACCGAATATGACAAAGTGGAAATCAACTCTGCGGAATTGGAAAGCTTCCAAACGCAACCAACACTGGCAATCAGGCCCCGTGATGCTGTTGAAGGAAAGATTTACATAGAAGGCCACCCAGCAAATGTACTATTTGACACGGGAACACTTGGCTGCGACATAATTAGTGCCACCATTATCTCTACCCATGGCATCACTATGGAGCCTCTACCCCAACCGACAACAGTCAATATGGCCATGAAAGGCTCCCGCTCCTCAAGCTATAAAATGTGTGGTCTGATGGTGGGAATCGGAAAAAAGAAATGGACAAATCAGGAGATGTTGGTAGGAAATCTCGCGAAATATGACGCCCTCATAGGAATGCCATTCCTAAAAAGACATAATGCTCTCATCAGGTATGGGGAGACAGTAGTGGAATTTCCCGGTGACAAACTGCGTGTGCTATGCAAACCAACAAGCTGGGAATTCCGAGCCGCTGTGTCAGACACCACCACAACAACATTGTTGGAAGAATACAAGGATGTATTCCCAGACAAGGTCCCTGAAATGCTACCCCCTGTGCGTAAGATTAGCCAACACATTTGGCTAAAAGATCCAACCGACCTACAAAACCAACCAATATATCCGATCCCGGAAGCCTACAAGGAGAAACTCATGAACTGGATAAACGAGGAATTATGGGTTAGAGTTATCATATGACAGGAAGTTCCCGGAGCGGCACCTATGTTCGTACAACCCAAGTCAGGTGGAAGGATCCGCCCGCTGGTAGACCTGAAAAACCGAAACGACAACACCATCATGGATAGTCCATCGATTCCAAACAAACAAGAGATCCTTAACCGAATAGGACAATCGAAATTCCGGAGTAAGATTGATCTAAGTGACGCATACTTCCAAACATGAGTGGAGAAAGATAGCGTTAAGCTCAATTGATTTAAAACCCCCTTTGGGGGATTTGTCAGCAAAGTATTGCTACAAGGAGACATGAATGCACCTGCAACCTTTTTGCAGATAATGGAAGAGCTCCTAAGCCAATTTCTACATCATTTTGTATGCGTATACGTTGATGATATTCTCAGATTCTCAGATACGTTAGAAGAACACGAGAAACACATATGCTAGGTATATGATCGACTCAGAAAGGCAAAATTCTATGCAAGCAAAAAGAAATGAGTACTATTCGGAGATAAGCGGGAAGTACTAGGACACATAGTGGATAACGCGAGGATCCATGCCTCTCCACAGAAAATATCAAGCATTGCAGGCTGGAAAACACATCGTAACTAGACGGAATTGCAACACTTTCTAAGTATAGTGGAATATGCGACTCAGTTCCTCCCACGCCATGCTACCTTAATGGGACTGCCAACAGATATGATGGGAAATGAGGAATTCGTATGGACGACCACCCATCAGACCATATTCGAGAGGGTAAAAAAGCGAATCATCGATCACAAAGTGATGCGACCAACAGACATAGGAAGCAAGGAACCAATTTGGCTAATTACGGACGCCTTAGATTTAGGAATTGGAGCATGGGTGGGACAGGGACTGTAACGTGTTCGGGCCAGGCCCTAGTCACGTAGCGGTACGATAGGAGCAGATGGCCTCGTGGTCAACACGAAGCGAGTGCTGCTTGCTAAAGGAGGCTTTGAACGGGGTGTAATAGGAGATCAAAGAAGTAACCGTTCAACCAAGTATATTTAAGAATACTGTCTGTCAAAGTCTGCTGTTTCCATCGCGGGAATCAGCGGTCCTTAAATACAGCACATCGCTTATCGCCAATATGAGCGATATTGCAAAACAATATATGTATCAAACCATAGCACATGAAACAATACAGGTATCAAACGATACTGCGAAACCAAACATAAAACAATGTGTATATCAACCGATAGCACACGAAACAATATGAGTATCAAACGATACTGTGAAACCCAAACATAAAACAATCCGTGTATCAACCGATAGCACAGGAAACAATACAAGTATCAAACGATACTGTGAAACCCAAACATAAAACAATCCGTGTATCAACCGATAGCACAGGAAACAATACAAGTATCAAACGATACTGTGAAACCCAAACATAAAATAACCTAGTACCTGTACTGGCTACACTCCCAAAATAAAATAACAATTTCAGCAAACAAACAACTTAATAAAATCCTAACGGTCGGTAAATTGACTATTCTCCTGAAAGTCCGCTCAGGACCCGTCCTGATCGTCATCGCTATCCTGCAACAATCTCATGTCGTCCTCCAACCTCCATTCCGCTCCTTCCAGCCATCTTTCCAAACACTCCCCACATGGTGCTCCGCGTACTAAGCAACCAGATTCCCAGTAGTGTGGCAGGTCCACGAAGTTCCGTACTATCCGGTCCTCCCATTCCTCTGTCTCTACATCGATTCGCCCACAACGTTCGCAGTGATCGATATAGAATATCTTCCAGTATGCGTCTTGTGGAATTATTTCTCGGTATACTAGGTACCCCAAAATGAGGTCTCGTCCCTTAATGCTAACTTCCGCGTAGGTCGACATTTTGTTTCTTCTCGTGTAAGGGTAATTTTGTAATAGGAGGAAGGACTTTTGCAAGGGGTTAAAGGTTTGGAGGTTAGGTAGTGTGGGCAGTTTTCTTGGGCGGTTTAGAGGGCTGGGGGCTGGTATTTATGTTTGTGTGGTGACCTCGCTTAGGTGTTGGCCTCGCTTAGGTCTTCAAGGGAATGGGGTTGCTGCTTGATATCGGTTTCTTCCGTCTCCATGCAACCATCACATTTTTCGGTACTCAGGTAGCACCCGCTACCGAAGCAGAAAACATCTGACACTGATTCTCCCCACATTTGTTATGTTGATTCTGTTGTTATTTCCAAGCATTTGTTGCAGATGTGTATGAATAGTCGGTGTGTAAGGTATCGTCTAAGGATAATATCACAGTTCACCAACAGTCCCATTAGCTGATGGCGCAGTCTCCAAGGTACTTGCTCATAGTTTGACATCGTAAGGCTGTTGGATGGAGTGTTCTTTCCTTTCGATATTGCCAGTACTCCGCCTCGGCCAGCCGGGCTAGGTATGCTGCTTCATCTTCCATTACCAGATTGTCATCCTCGCTGCTTTCGAATTCGCTCTCGAGGTGGGCTGACCATAATCCGTCCTGCATTCCTTGGTCTGTCTGGGCGCAGATGTTGGATTTCTGGCAGGGTGGGGCTGCACACCACTGTCACATGGTTTATCGTAGGGGGTAGGTCATCCTCCGGTTTGTTGTCTTCCCACCATTCATTAACCGCTTCCATCGCATTTTCCAATTCCTCAAGGGGTTCCCAACTATTTTCTGTTTCCGGGTACCCCACCCATTTCACTAGGAGTTGGTCACAGTCATATCGTCTTCTGTAGTCTCGTATGGTTTACACTTCCCATTCCGGTTTCTCGTTTACCACGATTGGGGGTGGTTTTGCGTGGCTCCTGGCATGGAAGGAGACATCATCGTTAGGTTGGTATCTTTTCACGGTGGAAGCACGGAATGTCGCTTCTCGGTTTCTGTACATTCCGCCATCCATTTCTAGCGTGTAATTTTGTCTATGCTCATCGTATCCGATTATTTTGAATGGTCCATACCAGCGTGGTTGCAATTTCTTGCTACGTCCTGATTCTGTTGTGAATAAACTTCCGTATACCAGTAACAAATGGCCTTTTCCTATCGGTATATGGTGTCTGCGTCGTTTTGCTGCCGTTCTCATGCTTCTAAATCGTGCCATTTTAATCGCATTGAATGCTGCGTTCCGGATTGCTTGGTACCTATTTAGTAATTAGTCGGCCGCCGGTACTGCCCAGTTCTTGAAGTTTTCTAGGGGCAGTAGTGGGTAATTCTTTGCGAAAATGGCTTTATATCGTGACATGCTGAGAGTTTCTGACCATCCCGCATTCAGGTATATTGCTGTCTCTGGTATGGCATCAAACCAATTGTTTTGTCTGGTGTTGACTAGGTTTTGGAGAGCTGTTTTCAATTCTCGAGTTTTCCTTTCGACCTGTCTATTCGTTTCATGATGGCCTAGTGCCGCCTTGATATGTTCAATGCCTAACGATCAACACTGTTGTCTCCACACATGTGACTCAAATCTTGGGTCCGCATCGCTTACTAGAGATGTTGCGTAGCCATCGGGTGTAAACATTTTGTTCCGTAGCAGTTCCCAGGTTACTATTGCTGTTACTTCCTTTGTCGTAGGTATTAGCCACGGGAATCCTCAGAACCTATCCATCGCAACCAGGATCGTATCGTATCCCCATGACTTGTGGAAGGGTCCCGCAAAGTCCATGGCTAATGATTCGAAGTTTTCCGATGGCAGGGTAATTGTCTGAGCCTTTCCTTCTGGCAATGTTGTAGGCTCTTTATTTACCTGGCATGTGTGTCACTGGTTCACATATGCTCTAAAGTCCTTCCGCATTTCAGGCCAAAATAGATACTCTGTCGCGTACTGTAAGTTCCGTTCAGCACTATGGCGGCCTTTGTTGTGAATTTCGCTAATGACATATTCTCTCAACGTCGTATTTCCATATGCGGGGCCTTTCGGAATATAGAGGCAGTCTTCCCCATATCTGGTTGTTGTGTATAGCATTCCGTTTCCAACCTTGTAAGAGGATAAATCTCCTGTGGAGTCTATATTTTTATTTACCTTCTTCCAAATTGGTTCCTTCCAGTATGCTGCTACCATGTGTGCTCGGAATATTCCAGTCATTTCATTGACTGTTTGCAACATGTCACATTCGTCCTCTATCTCGCTTCCTCTGGTTGGCTCAGGTAAGTCTTCCTACTCATTGTCTTCAAAGACATCGTAAAGCCTGCGCCGATATTCTGTCATTGTCACAGGCATTACTGAGACTATCGTCTCGTTGGTAAGGCTTTCTAGCCTTTCCGCTTGCCTAATGGGTGTTGGGCTATCAGGTCCTGGCATTCGGAATGCCGCTAGAGTCTCCGTTGTAAGTTTCTCTATTGGTTCTGGGGCTGGGATTTGGAATGCCAGAGCTTCCGGGTTTCGCAGTGCCGGAATTGTATAAGATCTGGGGGTAGGCTGGGCAAGGGTGGACGGCCCTTCTCCCGTACTTGTTGGTCTTCCACCGATTGGGTGTTGCCATTCCCAGTCCTTAATTTCAGGGGACTCCGGAGGGCTTGGATCAATTTCTGTACTTGGAGGGCTCGGCCCTTCACTAGGTGGGTAAGGGGTCGATTTTCCCTGTCTTCTAGGGTGGTTGTTTGTGAATTTGATCTCAGTTTGATGATATGGGCAATGATCCACGTAACAGTATGAGTAGTGTAGGGTGCTATGTTGGAGTTCTTCTGGTGGCGTTCTTCGCAGTGTACACTGGTCACCCCAATCGTTTCCTGCAGTAATTGAGCAGGGGCTTTTGGGAGGTACAGGGGCCTCGTTGGGGTACTCAGTATAGGAGAAAGAAGGGGAGGTAGGGGAGAACTCTTGCGTGGGCTCCCTTGTGTTTAATTCTTGCTCATAGACCGTGTTATCTGAGATGCCATCTGATTCTTTCATATGATCGTGGACATAGAGTGGATTCAAGTCTGGTTCTCCATTGTAAAGTCGGGAAAGGGCGTCAGATAAATAGTTCCTGCTTCCTGGTGCGTAGACTATTTTCGCATCGTATTTTCCCCAGGCACTTAACCATCTCACCTGTTTCCTGCTAGGGTTTTTGGCCATTCGCAGATGTGTTAAGGGTTGGTGGTCTGTAACTATCGTGAAGGAATTTCCCAATAGTACATTGTAGAACTGATTAAGCGCTTTCACTATCGCTAAGGCCTCTTTATCGGTGGTTCTATAGTTCATCTGAGTATTGGTGAACTTTCTGCTGTGTAACGCGGCAGGTCGTGCTGTTTCATAAGTGGGTCCTTGTCCCACCCATGCTCCAACTCCTAAATCTGAGCCGTCTGTAACTAACCAAATTGGTTCCCTGCTTCGTATGTCTATTGGTCGCATAACTTGGTGATCAATTATCCGCTTTGGGACCATATCAAATGCGGTCTGGGGGGGTCGTTGTCTATACGAATTCGGCGTTTCCCGTTAAGTCAGTTAGCAGTGCCGTCCACGTAGTATGGTGTGGGAGAAACTGGGCCACATAATTCACTATTCCTAGGAATCTTTGCAATTCCTGCTTGTTTTTTGGTGTTTCCCATTCTGCAATGGATGATATTTTCTGGGGGGAGGCATGGATCCTCTCGTTGTCTACTATGTGTCCCAATACTTCCAGTTTGTCAGGAAAAAGTACTTACTTCCTTTTACTCGCAAAGAATTTTGCTTTTCTGAGTCGGTCACATACATGGCATATGTGTTTTTCGTGTTCCTCTGATGTGTCTGAAAATATGAGAATATCGTCAATGTATACCTATACAAAATGATGGAAATATTCACTCTGGAGGTCCTCCATTATTCGCATAAATGTTGCTGGTGCATTCATGTCTCCTTAGAGCATTACTTTGCTCACAAATCCTCCGAACGGGGTTTTGAATGAGTTGAACTTTACACTTTCCTTGTCCATGCGTGTTTGGATGTATGCATCGCTTAGGTCGATCTTACTCCTGAATTTTACTCGTCCTATTCGGGTAAGGATCTGCTGTTGCTTTGGAATTGAAGGACGGTGTATGATCCTGCTATCATTTCTCACTTTCAGGTCCACTAGGGGGCGAATCCTTCCATCTGACTTTGGTTATACAAACATAGGTGCCGCCCCAGGTACCTCTTGTTGTACAATCACTCCACTTCATAATTTCCCATTTATCCAGTTCATGAGTTTTTCCTTGTAGGCTTCTGGGATCGAGTATGTGGATTGGTTTTGTAGGTCAGTTAGATCCTTAAGCCGAATGTGATGGCTAATTGCATGCACCGGGGGTAGCGTTTCAGGGACCTTGTCCAGGAATACATCCTTGTATTCTTCCAACAATGTTTTTGAGGTGGCGTCTGATACAGCGGCTCGGATTTCCCCACTTGTTGGTTTGCATAGTACACGTAGCTTGTCATCGGGAAATTCCACTGCTGTATCCCCACACCTGATAAGAGCATTATGTCTTTTCAGGAATGGCATTCCAATTAGGGCGTCGTACTTTGCCAAGTTTCCTACCAACATCTCCTGATTTGTCCCTTTCTTTTTCCCGATTCCTACAGTCAATCCACATTTCCTGTGGCTTGAAGAGCGGGATCTCTTCATAGCCATATTCACTGTTGTTGGTTGGGGTAGGGGTTCCGTAGGGATCCCATGGGTAGAGATGAAGGTGGCGCTAATTATGTCGCAGCCGATTGTTCCCGTGTCGAATAGTACCTTTGCTGGATGGCCTTCTATGTGAATTGTTCCTTCAACAGTGTCACGGAGCCTTATTGCCAATGTTGGTTGCGTTCGCAGGCTTTCCATCTCCACTGAGTTAATTTCCACTTCGTCATATTCAGTTGCTTCAATGTGGTTTGTGCTAGTCTCTCACTTAGCCACCTTTCCCTTTCCTTTCTTGGCATAGCAATCCTTTGCGTAGTGCCCCTTTTTCCTGCATACAAACCATGTGCCTCTCTCACGTTGTTTCTGTTTCTTGTCCTTCTTGTCCTTCGAATCTTTGCGGTATAGTTTATCCTTCTTCGTATTGTCCCGCCATAATGATCCTTTGCTATTTCCTTGCTCTGGTACATGGGTTCGGTAAACTCCTGTTTCATACAGGATAGCACCCTTCCGTTCGGCCCGCTTCACTATCTTTTCACAGGAATCACCATTCTCCTCCAGGGGTTCTACCTCCTGGCGTAGTGTGCGATGCATTGCTTCATACAATCTTTGTCACAGCGTATACTGAGACACTGTCCCGCTAGGCAATCGTCCATGATACATTGAGAAATCCGTCGCGACCGGGGTTATTCTTTCTGTTTTACCATTTCGTGCTTGCTGGAGGTCCTTGAACGTTTTGTATAGTTCTTCCGTGTTCTGCGAGGATTGGAATCTCTCTCTCAAGTACCTTATCAGGGTTGTTCCGTGGATCTTTTCCCCACTCTCATAGTGGTTCATTGCTTGGTGGTATACTTCTTCTGCCTTTCCGCTGCAGAAGCTTCCAAAGTATGCTCCGCTTCCTTCCTTAGTTTTGTCCACTCGGTGTAGGGCCAGGTATTGAGATGTTGTTACTACCTACCGATCGAATACTTCCGGTTTTAAGTCGTCCTTTTCGCCCGAGAACGAAGGTGCCAGTGGGAGTTTGATTTTAGGTCCTGTTCCCGTGCCCGCTGGGCCGGGCGGTCCGGCGGATTCACCTGCGGACATTTCATGTTCGGACACTTCGTCACTTAAACCTTCGTCTGAGGAGCTTTCTGGATACTCGCTGGGGGATCTGTCTGGTGGCTGTCCTACTACCGAGTGATCGGATGCTTCTTCGTCGTCTTCTTCCTTTCTAGGTGTCCCGACAGGTATGCTATCTTTCTTCGGTGGTTGCGCTGGTGCTTTTCCTTTGCTGGGGCTGAGGGGAAATAGCCCAGGAAGGCCCATTGCTGCCTTTGTTAAGTCGTCGGCCGACTCGCTAAAGGTCTGCTTGACCAAGTCTCGTGCTAGCTGTCTTTATGCTGCGTCGATCGCGAAATCGCTGTTTGGCCCTTTCGGTCTCTTAGCTTGCCTTTTCTTGGTAAGGCCTTCTCGTGGGACCTGCTTTCCACCTCGAGTCTCTAGTGACTCAATGGTGTTGTGTTGGCGGAGTCGAACCTTTCGTGGTTCTGCCGCTCCCCGAGGCTAGCTTCGCTGTTGGACCTTCCATAGGTTGATCAGACCAGGACCCTGCAGGCTTCTTAACCACTTGCGGAGGTTAAAAAAATGTAACGTGTTCGGGCCAGGCCTTAGTCACGTAGTGGTACGATAGGAGCAGATGGCCTCGTAGTCAACACGAAGCGAGCGCTGCTTGCTAAAGGAGGCTTTGAACGGAGTGTAATAGGAGATCAAAGAAGTAACCGTTCAACCAAGTATATATAAGAATACTGTCTGTCGAAGTCTGCTGTTTCCATAGCGGGAATCAGCGGTCTTTAAATACAGCATATTGCTTATCTCCAGTATGAGCGATATTGCAAAACAATGTGTGCATCAAACAATAGCACATGAAACAATACAAGTATCAAACTATACTGCGAAACCAAACATAAAACAATCTGTGTATCAACCGATAGTACACGAAACAATACGAGTATCAAACGATACTGTGAAACCCAAACATAAAACAATCCGTGTATCAACCAATAGGAGATGAAACAATACAAGTATGAAACAATACTGTGAAACTCAAACATAAAACAATGTGTGTGTCAACCGATAGCACACGAAATAATACAAGTATCCAACGATACTGTGAAACCCAAACATAGAACAACCTAGTACCCGTACCGGCTACAGGGACCCACCTATGAGACGGCTCAACCAGCCGCGTTACACAGCAGGATGTTTACGAACGCACAGACGAATTATGGAACTACCGATAAAGAGCCCTTAGCGATTGTGGAAGCACTTAATCAGTTCCACAACGTACTAATGGGAAATCCTTGTACAACAGTTACAGACCACGAACCCTTCACACACCTATGAACAGCAAAGAACCCAAGCAGAAAGCAGGTTAGATGGCTGAGTGCCTTGGGAAAATACGACGCGAAGATAATCTACTCACCAGGAAGTACAAACTATTTAGCTGCTGCCCTTTCCCGAATATATGAGGGAGGATCAGACTTGAATCCACTCTATGTCCACGATCATACAAAGGAAGCAAAGGACATCTCGGATAACAAAGTCTACGAGCAAGGATCAAACACACTGGAGCCTGAAGGGATATCTCCCCTACTTCCTCTCCTTACTCATACACTGAGTAACCTAACGAGCCTCCTGTACCCTCTGACAGCCCTTGCTCAATAAACCCAGGAAATGATTGGGGCGACCAGTGTACCCTACGAAAAACGCCACCTGAAGAACCCCAACACAGCACGTGACACTACTCACACTGTTATGTGGATCATTGCCCATATCATCAGACTGAGATCAAATTCACAAACAACCACCCTAGATGAAAGAGGAACCCAACCCCTCACCCCCTTAGTGAGGGACCGAGCACCCCAAGTACAGACATCGACCCGAGCCCTCCGGAGTCCCCTGAAATCAATGACTGGGAATGGCAATAAACGCTTGGCGGAAGACCAGATAGTGCTGGGGAAGGGCCATCCACCCTTGCCCAGCCAACGCTCAGGTCTTATGCAACCTCGGCACTGCTTAACCCGGAAGCCCCGGCTTTCCATATGCCATAACCGTATAGTCCGCCACTGGTTGAATGAGGGGAACGCATAGAGGACATTACCTATGAGACAATAGCGGGATTCCGGATGCCAGGACCTGATAGCCCACCACCTATTAGAGGAGCGAACGACTGGAAAGTCTAATAAATGAAATGATAGTTTCAGTTGTACCCCCAACAATGAGTGAATATCAACGAGGATTTTATGATGTCTTGGAAAACGGTTAGGACGAAGACCTACCTGAGACAACCAGAGGAAGCAAGATAGAAGACGAACGCGACACCTTACAAAGAGTCAATGGAATGATCGCAAGGTTCCGAGCACATATGGTTGCAGCATACTGGAGCAAACCAATTTGGAAGAAAGTCAATGAGAATATGGACTTCTCAGGAGATTTGTC
The DNA here is from genome assembly GCA_003182015.1 of Tuber magnatum. Taxonomy (NCBI): domain Eukaryota; kingdom Fungi; phylum Ascomycota; class Pezizomycetes; order Pezizales; family Tuberaceae; genus Tuber; species Tuber magnatum. Next base: position 701,862 of record PYWC01000089.1, on the reverse strand, counting down.
CTCCTACAAGATTGCAAATGGAATGCTGTATGCAAGAACCAAATAGAGGGAAGACTGCCTGTATATCCCAAAAGGCCCCACATACGGAAATACGACGTTAAGGGAGTATGTCATTAGCAAAATCCACAACAAAGGCCACCACAGTATTGAATGGAACTTATGGTACGCTACCAAATACCTATTTTGGCCTGAAATTCGAAAGCACTTCAGAGCATATATGGCCCGATGCCACACATGCCAGATAAATAAGGGGCCTACAAAATTACCAGAAGGAAAGGCGCAGACAATTACCCTGCCGTCGGAAATATTCAAATCGATAGCCATTGATTTTGTGGGACCATTCCACAATACATGGGGATACGACAGAATCCTAGTTGCGATAGATAGGTTTTCGGGATTCACCTGGCTCATACCTACAACTAGGCAAGTAATGGCAATAGCAACCTGGGAACTTCTACGCAATAGAATATTTATACCCCAGGGCTACCCAACATCTCTAGTAAGCGATACTGACCCACAATTTGGGTCACATGTGTGGAGAGAGCAATGTCGATCGCTAGGCATTGAGCATATCTAGGTCGCACTAGGCCATCAAGGAACGAATGGAAAAGGCCAAAGGAAAATTCGTGAATTAATAACAGCTCTGCGAAACCTAGTCAATGCAAGACAAAACAATTAGTTTGATGCCATACCAGAAATGGCAGCATACCTGAATGCAGGATAGTCAGAAACTCTCGGTATGACACCATGTAAAGCTGTTTTTAGAAAAATCTACCCGCTACTCTCCCTAAGGAATTTCAAGAGCTCAGCAGTACCAGCCGCCAACCAATTGCTGAACAGACAGCAAGTAATCTGGTACATAGCATTTAATACTATCAAATTAGCGCGATTTAGGAGCACAAGGACGGCAGCAAAATGGTGCAGACACCATACACCGATAGGAAAAGGTAACCTGTTATTGGTTTATGAAAGCCTTTTCGCAACGGAATTGGGGCGAAGCAAGAAACTGCAACCGCCCTGGCGAGTACTGTACAAGATAATTGAATATGATGGTGACAGGCAAAATTACAAGGTAGAAATGGACGGCAGAATGTACAGAAACCAGCAAGCGAGATTTTATGCATCTACTGAGAAACAATACCTCCCTAGCAACAATACCACCATCCCTGAAAGAAGCCACGCAAAGCCGCCTCCAATTGCAGTAAGCGAAAAACCAGAAGGGGAAATGGAAGTTCTACGAGACTACCGGAAGCGCTATGACCATGACCAGTTTCTGGTCAAATGGAGGGGATATCTGGAAACTGAAAACAGCTAGCAACCCCTCGAAGAATTAGAAAATACAATGGAATTAATAAACCAATGGTTGGAGGACGATGAACCAGAAGACAAGCTACCCCCTACAATAAACCATGTAATGGTGGCATGGGGCCTAACCCTGCCGGAAATACAACACCTCCGGCCAGATACAGATGAAAAGATACAAGATGGATTTTGGTCAGCCGATTTTGAGAGCGATTTTGAAAGGAGGAAAGATGAAAATCTGGTTATGGAAGATGAAGCTGCATACCTAGCTCAGCTAGCCGAGGCTGAGTACTCGGAATAGCAAGAAAAAGAAACACAGGATCCAACAGCCTTACGATATCAAACTATGAGCAAGTACTGTGGAAACTACGCCATCACCTAATAGGACGGTTGGTGAACGGTGATATTATCCCTAGACGATACCTTATACGGTGATTATTCATACACATTTGTAACAAATGCCTAGATATAACAACCAAGTCAACGGGAAGGATGTGAGGCAAGACAGTGGTTGACATATTTCGCTTTGGAAGGGGATGTTACCTGAGCACGGAAAAATGTGAGATGTGCATAGAGATAGAAGAAACCGAGATTAAGTATCACCCACCTTCCTCTGAACACCTAAGCGAGGCTGATACCTAAGCGAGGCCAACAACGCGACATAAATACCACCCGCTATCTTTCAAACCCCTCGGGAGAGAAAAAACCAGACTACAGGACCTCCAAAACCGAAGAAAATCTTTAGCCTCTTACACCCCTTTACCCTTCTACAAACGTTGCACTAACGGAGAAATGTCGATCTATGAAGAAATAAGCATCAAGGGACGACACATTATTGTGGACGAACTACTGCGCAGTGGAACCATTCCACTGGAGGCATACAGGAAAACGTTTTACGTCGACTACTGCGAGGCTTGCCGGCGGATCGATATCAAAACAGAGGACTGGCAAGACTGGACAGTCCGAAACTACATCGACCTACCGCACTACAAAGAGTCAGGTTGCTTTGTCTGCGAAGCACCCTGCCAGGAGTGCGGGGAGGC
>PYWC01000089.1:664597-691199 GCA_003182015.1 Tuber magnatum | reverse complement strand
TGTGTATCAACCGATAGCACACAAAACGATACAAGTATCGAACAATACTGTGAAACCAAACATATAACCCTAGTAACCCGTACCGGTTACAATAGCGGGTTTACTGACTATGAGGATTTTATTAGGTTATTTTATTTGGTGAAATTGTTATTTTATTTTGGGAGTGTAACTGGTACGAGTACTAGGTTGTTTTATATTTGGTTTCACAGTATCGTTTGGTACTTGTATTGTTTCGTGTGGTATTAGTTGATACACAGCTTATGTTATGTTTGGTTTCACAGTATCGTTTGATACTTGGATTGTTTCATGTGCTATCAGTTGATACACACATGGTTTTGCAATATCGCTCATACTGGAGATAAGCGATATGCTGTATTTAAAGACTACTGATTGCCGCAGTGGAAACAGCAGACTTCGACAGACAGTATTCTTAATATACTTGGGTGAACGGTTACTTCTTTGATCTCCTATTACACCCTGTTCGAAGCCCCCTTTAGTTAGCAGCGCTCGCTTCTTGTTGATCAAGAAGCGCTCTGCTCCTATTGTACTGCTACGTGACTAGGGCCTGGCCTGAACACGCTACAACGATGATCGAGACGCGATACGAGGCGCTGTGGGAGGGATTGGGGAGACTGAAGGAGCCAGAGCTTTTCCGCGCGATAGAAAAGTGATATCTGGGAGAACGATAATAAGCCTGACAGATCAGGAATGCAATCAATGCCGAGACCATGAATCGATGAGCGACCTGGTAGCACAGCAGCTGAACCCATGTCCATACCAAAGATGGGATGAGAAGGAAATTGAGACCGCCGAGATTGGGGAAAGAGAGATGAAGAGAACGCTGCAGGATTAGCCAGGAAATACAGCAAGCGGGATGGACTGGATAAGCTACCTGTTCCTAAGGTTCTGGATGCGGACAATTCCCGAGATAATGCTGAAGGTCACGAATCATGGGCTGAGAAGAGGATTTCCACAGTGGCAAGAGGCGGAGACAGTACTGATTAAGAAAGTGGACAAGGAAAGACACCATGTCCCGAATCACGGAGGATGATCCACCTGCTACCCACGATTGTAAAAGTTGTGGAGCGAGTGATGCGGAGGAGAATGGAGAGGGTGGCGGAGCTGGAAGAGACCCAATTCGGATGGAGAAGGAAGAGGTCATGTCACGACGTAGTGGCCCAAATATACGAGTTCTTCGAATTCCATAAATATAAGAACTGTGCCATGGTTTTGACCGGTGTGCGGGGAGGCTTTGACAATGTACGACAGGACATACTAATAGATGTGATGGAGGGGAGAGGTTGCACGAAGAGAATGATGGAATGGACGAGGAGATGGATGGGCTGCAGGAGGGTGGGATTCAGGTTCAACGGGCGTTGTAGTAGGATGTACAACACGAATAAAGGGGTTCCCCAAGGATCAGCACCATTACCATTCCTGTTCAGGATATATGTCGCGGATATCTTCCGGCTGAGAATACTGCACATGCCGGCGAGAAGCAGGATGATTGTGAGCTACGTTGATGTAACGACCCAGCATACGTGAGCTATGGGAGCCGGAACCTACACCCATACAGGTAGCCCGGAGGCGAACTGGTAGGAACCGGCAGGCAAGTGAGTACTTGACCTACGGAGACCCGATGGCCCGGGCTCCGAGATGAGCAGACTTAGTGGACACAAGTATTTAGGTACATGGCTACGCCCAAGGTTGGTGTCAGCGTACTTAGGGACCTATGAAGGGCCAATACACAGCTAGGCTGGGTAACTAGAGAAAGGCCGAGTGTGTCTATCCCCGGAAGAGGGATAGATAGGGTAACAGGAGAAAATCCACTTGTCCACCGGACAAGATTACCCTACCCACAGAACAGGGTTACCCTGCCTTGAGGCTTGGATTACCCTGTTCAAGGACCTGAGTTACCCTACCTGCCAATACGAAGTCCCTCGGGGAGTTTGGGAAAAATGACTGGAATGTTTGTCACACGAAGCCATGCATAATACTGGAATCTGGGGTTCCGGGAGATGCTATTGGGCGAGCTACGCAGCTACGGAGAAGCTGTAAATTGAAGACATTATTCCTATCATGCCCCTCCGGCCCCGCCTTGAGGCCCGGACGTCATGGGCAAACGGTTGTGTAGTTGTGTGCAGTCTAGCAAAGGAGGATCTTTGGAGACCCGCTTGCAACACCGTATACGTTGCTGCCGTCCGGTCGACCGTAAGCTGTTCGCAGGATATATAAGGGGGCATAGGGTGGAAGGTGGAGTACCTCCTCCAAGTTGTTCGGAGTAAAACGGACCAAAACTGACGGAGTTAACGGGAGTTAACCGTGGGGGTCCCGAAGGTAGTCCCGGGTGGTGCCGGGACGACTGGGAACGTTTTGCACCTACCACGCCCAAGGATGTCCCCAACGCCATAGGCTCTGAGAGGGAAGTGCAGAGACACTAAAAGCATGATTCCTACCGCAGGTAAGGTGTATCCGAGGTAGTGGTCGTGGGTAGCGCCCATTGGATCACTCCTGGACCACCGTACCCTGCGGAAGACACCGGAAGCCCGAGACTCGTAAATAGTAGATAGATAAACCGCTCACGGTAGCTTCCGGCGTCAAGAAGAAATCAACGCGCATGGGAAGGGTGTCATAGATAGTCTAGTTCAGCAAGGGGTCTTGACAGTTAGCCACTGGCAAGTCCCCGATGCGCAGAGGTTTTCACTCCGGCGGGCAGAATGGAAATGCGCCGCAGAAACGATATGCACATATGGTGAACGCCGACTAGAGCGGGTCGACACATACATGCCCCAAGGGGGTGTCAGGAGACGTGTCGGACCGCCCTTAGCGGAGAAGGGTGTGCTCGAACAGTTGGAGTAAACTGATGGGGGAGTTTCTGGCATAAGATAAAACTACCTGAAAGTCTATGCGAGAACTCTCCTACTCCAACAATCAATCCTCTCGAGACCTTAATTGAGTGAAGCGTCAGGCTTAACGATATTAAGTTTTACCGTCTACTTTACTCTTACATCTGTGTGAACTTTTGGTGATAAGTTTGAAGTTGTTTGGTGCGGTCGCAACCTGGGGATCCATCTTCCTAGGGGTGCCCCCGTTACAGTATATCGTTAAGCGAGCTCCTCGCTTAACTCCTCTCCTGATTAATTGTTTTTCGACCTTCGGCACTGACCTTGCGTGAATACTGGTAACCTTGTCTCGAACAAGTAGCCCAGGGTGGAAAGCGCAATGGCTAGTATCGAACGTCGACCCAGAATGGAATCCAACTCGGATTCAGACCTTGACCTTGACGAGAACTCCGCCAACACATTTCGTGCTTCGGTGTTCGCGGACGTCCGCGGTATTGAATGGGACGGTCACCAATTGCTCCTGGAGGCCGCCCCTATTCAACTACCTGATGAATGTGTTGATCTTATGATTACAGACCCTCGCGCTGCGGCGCTTTCGTTCTTCCAAGACGCCGCCCTCGTCCACAACATGCTCCCTCCTCCACCGCAAGGAGTACCCTTTAGCGAGTTCTCCCGCGAGTTCGTCGAACCTTACATCGTCCGGGAGGTATCCAAGTCGATTGAGGATGCGAAGCGGGAACTGAAGAACTGGAATGCCCAGCAGCAGCAGGTGTTCCGTAAACAGATTACTACGGCAGCGGTGGAATGGATGAAGGTACAGCAGGAGGCATACCTGCGAATGTTAAGAGACCAGAAGGCATTGAAGGATCGTATGGCAGCGCTGGAAAGGGCCTTCGCGGGAGGTTATAGTATTGATGCTGAGAATGACGTACTGATGATAGAGGCGGCGCCCCCACTCCCACTTGTCCACACGAAGCTGGAGAACTTCGGGATGGAACTGGCTATGAGAGCCCGGGATGAACAGTGGAGGGCGTACCTAAGCCCCGTGGGCATACGGATGTTGGAAAGCCTCAAGGGGGAAGGATACAGTTATACCTCGTCCTTCACAAGAGCATCAACAGGCTCTCTGTCTGTCCCCTCCTCGATCGCCCGCAGTCGTTCAGGAAGTCCGGCGATTGGACCAACCGATGGGCGTCGGGTTAAGAAAAGGACGTCCAAGCCAAAGGGTATCACAGCACCAGATACACCTGACCCTACTCCTCGGCCAACCCCTGCTCCCATTAACCCCCCTGCAACACCGTCGGTTGCAACTCCCGTACCTCCTATTGCTGCCCCAAGACCCACACCTTTACCAGTTTCATTGCCCCCTCCTGATACCTTCCCTGTCGCAGCTTTCCCGCCAACAGTATCGGTTACCCCAGGGTACCGACCGCTGCGTGCGGCTTCACCTGGATTCTTTGAACAGGTCAGGCGCCAGGAAGAGCGAGCACCCATGGCTCCATCACGAGGGACTCCGATCCCCGGACCTGGGACACCCGCTCGTTCCGTTCCTTGGGCACCCGTGATTCCCTCTGCCCCCTCAAAACCAACTCTTCCCTCCATCCTCCCCACGATTACTAGTGGTGAGTCGGACAGCCAAGACGAGTACTGTCTGTCGGGCTGCAAATCGGAAGAAACCCGTATGGGGTGGATTCATTACCACACGTACGGGTGCAGGAAGGGACCACGGACCCCGGTAAGGCACCGAAGAAGACAGAAGGAGGGAGACGGACGACCAACATGTGGGTACTGTGGGTCATGGAGACACGCGGGGCCCCCAATGCAACCTTTGAGTTGTCCAGAGCTTCAGTCGTTTCTGGCGATAACTCAGGCGGCTCCGAACCCAACTCCTGAGAGTGGGCAACGACCTGTTCCACCACCGGCATCAGTACCATCAGGGGCTAACCCCCCCGAGGATGGGAATCAGGATGGCCAGGAGGAAAGGTTTGATGGGTATGATAGACCCCGCGAGACCCCAGGTGGAAATACCGGGGGTAGTGGAGGTGGAAATGGACCACCTGTCGGTGGTACTACGGGAGCAGGTGGAGATCCTGGGGACTCTGACCATGATAGCTCGGATGATGATGATGCCGATTCGCTCCCCGACTTGACCCCTTTTCTCGGCGCTCGCAAGGATGACTGGAGCGACGAGAAGAAACGACGGTGGGACCGCCGTGCTAAGAAGCTGTCAAGGGAACTACGGAGTAGGGCGGCTGCACGACCATCATCTAGACAACGGCAGAAGAAGCCGGAAAAGCTGAGCGGCATTCCGGCGTTTAAGGGAAAGGTCACCGAACTCGCCAGCTTCTTGACGCTGGTAGAGGTTAAGTTCGAGTACTTTGCTGGGTGCAGGTTGACCGATATGGACAAGGTAAACCTGGTGATCCCCCTTCTAGAAGATACTGCCCGAACATGGTATCTTGGGCTGCACTCCCACATCAATAAGGAGGCAGCCAAGCGTACCGGAGTTCCAGTTAATAACAGTAACCCGTTAAGAACGTGGAAAGGATTCCGGGAACGGCTTGAACGGAGTTTCGGCGGTGACCAAGCGGAACGAGACCGATCCCTCCTTGAGTGGCGAGACCTAGTGATGAAGCCACATCACATCGATGAGTACCTGGACAAGATAATTGACTATATGTATAAGCTTAGCTATACAGACCCTGTGCAGGTACGAGATAAGGTACGGTCGGGCATTACTCAAGAAGTGAGGAACGCGTGGGCACTGAAGGAGCCCCATCCTACCGACTTGAACGACTACCTTGATCTTCTTCGGAAGGTTGGACACACACTGGAAGACAACACCCGGTTCAGCAACCGAGTTATCCACCCTGTCCAACGGTCTCAACCAACGGACAAGAAGGAGGATAGGTCCTCAACTTCCGGAAGGTTTAAAAAGAAGGATAAAGGTTCGGGCAGACAGAACCAGCGGTCTGCCAAACCTACTAATTTCAATGCGGGGAAACAGGCAAAGCCGGGGACTTCTGAGTATGCCCTGGCGCATAAGGAAATCCCGTCGACTTTGACCGAACGTCGGAGAAAGCACAACCAGTGCACCAAGTGTGGACAAACGGGTCACTTTTGGAGAAAGTGCACCGCGACGTCCCCAGTCGTTAGTTCGTCCAAACAGGCTCGTGGGTTGAAACGGTCAGCCCCGGTAAGCGAGCCCTCAGGTACGGACAAGCGACTAAAGCGCATCGAAGCGCCACCTCCGGCTACCTCGTCAAAGATACTTGAAGTCCGACAGGCATCACCTCAGATTATGGAGGTTGATACTGACGGCTCAGAATAGGTAAGACCCCATTCTGTGAAAGGTATAACCTTAATAACCTGTATCCATAGACCCCTGCGGGATGGATGAAAAGGAGCCCCGGAAGTGGCTTCTGGGATGGGTAAGTACCCCTCTACTGCATGAACGACCCTGATGCTGACTACACCCAGGTGGTGTGGGCAGATAGATGTTGAAGGCCGTGTGCGGTGGACAGGGTGATCTCTCCTTTGTGGGTTTTCAGGTTATTTCCTTTGTTCTAGTTATTTGTATTTCTTTCAGGATTTCTTTACTGGGACGGACAAGTCATAGGACATTATTTTCGGTTGAGGCTGGGAGAGATCTCGCTCGCGGAGACGCTCGACATTGGGGAAGCAAGGTTGCTTCACTTGGAACCGGTCCAACAGCGGACTTCTACCCACCTCGGGAAAATTTGTTATGTACAAGCGGGATTAGTTCAGGCTGGACTTGATTGAATAAATGATACTATGATCAAGTTTACCTGAGGAGGGTTTAGTACCCGAAATCATGCTGGCGTGATAGTAAACACCCTAGCTATTGATAAAACGATTCCCAATCCCTTAACGTTTACCGACCCGTTGTGGCCGCTCTTGTGTCGAAAGGCAAGAGATCAGAATTAGTAAGCCAAGATGACTAAGTCCCTAAGACAAGTGAAGAGGCAGAAGCGTGATAACTTGCCTCGCCATACCAAGTCTATCCACCTGAGGGTAAGGCTAGACTGGAAGATTGGAGCTAGACAGGTAAGCGCTGAGGCGCTCCTGCTACTCGACAGTGGAGCTACTGGGCCAGTGCTTAGTAGCCGATGGGTTAAACAAACGCAGGCACCATGTGTACGACGAAAGGTACATGTGCCGATAAGCGACGCAAGCGGTAATCACATTCCGGGGTCAGGTCTGCACTATACCAAATCATTGGACATGAGAATAGGCGACCACCATAACGAAATGCGGTTTGAAGTCGCGGACATGCCCGACACCAAGGTGGACGGGTACCTACCTATGTCTTGGTTGAAGGACCATAATCCCGACATAGATTGGAAGACAGGATCACTAACCTGGCGCTCAGATTTCTGCAAGGCTAATTGCCTGGCAGAGCAGGGGCGGTTAGTGTTCATGACCGATGAAGAGTTGCTAGCTGAAGACCCTAGTAATGTGTACCTGTTGGGAATTGTACAATTCTCCGATGAGGAAGGTGCTGACATTACTGTCAAGCTACTCCCTGAGTATAAGGACTACGGGGACATCTTCAGTCAAGAACGGATTGAGGCCTTGCCGGAGCACTCAAAGTATGACCACACGATCGAGTTGCTACCCGGGACTCAACCTCCGTTTGGGCCTATCTATCCGTTATCGGAAAAGGAGCTTAAGGCACTCCGGGAATATCTCAATGACATGCTGCGAACGGGGAAGCTACGGCGATCCAGTTCCTCAGCAGCAGCCCCTATCCTCTTTGTGCCAAAACCAGATGGTACATTAAGACTGGTAATAGATTACCGAGGGCTGAACAAAATCACGGTGAAGAGCAAGTACCCTCTACCGCTGATGAATGAACTGCGAGATAGGTTAGGAAAAGCCGTTGTGTTCACTAAGTTGGACTTGAAAAACGGCTACTATCTTCTGAGGATGGCAGAAGGTGAGGAATGGAAGACGGCCTTCCGGTGCAGATATGGACTGTATGAATACACGGTCATGCCGTTTGGGTTATGTAATGCCCCGGCAACTTTCCAGAGCATGATAAATGAGGTCTTTCGAGATCTCATGGATGAAGGAGTCATCGCGTATATGGATGACATCCTGATCTACTCCGAAACTATGGAAGAGCACGTCGCGATGGTAAGGCGTGTAATGGAGAAATTGCGGAAAGCTAGACTATGTGTAAGTATGAAGAAGTCCAGTTTCCACCAACGGGAGGTTGAATTCCTCGGATATAGGATCTCCGATATGGGGATCTCTATGTTGTCGGAAAAGGTGCAGACAATCAAAGACTGGGCACCTCCGACATGCGTCGTCGACGTTCAAAGCTTTATGGGCTTTGCCAACTTCTATCGTCGGTTCATAGAAGGGTTCAGCAAGATAGCGAAACCCCTCACGGACTTGACAAAGAAGGATGTCCGATGGGAATGGACACCTGCATGTGAGCAGGCCTTCAATCATTTAAAGGAAGCGTTCACGTCCAAACCTATCCTAGCACATTTTGACCCTGAACGGCCAACACGGCTAGAAACCGACGCTAGTGACTTTGCATTAGGAGCCGTTCTCTCCCAGTTATGTGAGGATGAGAGATGGCATCCGGTGGCCTACCATAGTAGGAAGTTCCACCCAGCGGAGATTAATTATGATGTCCATGACAAGGAAATGACAGCCATCGTGGCGGCGTTCAAGGAATGGGATCATTTGCTACGCTCGGTAACGGACCAGTTGGTGATCTATACGGATCATAAGAACTTGGAGTACTTCAATAGTACCAAGGTCCTTAACCGAAGGCAGCACCGCTGGGCTGAATTCCTGCAACCATTTAACTTCAAGGTGGTTTACCGAGAAGGACGGTTGAATGAGAAGGCGGATGCTTTGTCGCGGCGTAGGGACTACCGCCCTGAAGGGGGGAGTGATTTTCCGCCACAGTCGTTTTTTCGCCCCGGACAGTGGGTTGGGAGCCAGGAACGGGACATCTTGCGACCACAGGTGTTGCAAGTGTGCCAGGGATTTCGGCTCAAGTCTTCCTTTTTGGATCAGTTGCGGGTAGCGATAACCGAAGACCAGGAGTACTTAAGGATCCTGAAGGCAACAGCTGCAGGTGACAAAGAGGTCGACCGACATTTCACGACGGAAAAGGGCTTACTCCTGTACAAGAACAGGTGGTATGTTCCCAAGGGTCAGAATCTGAAGCAGACAATCATGAAGGCAGAACATGACTCCCGAATCGCGGGACACTTCGGGACTTACAAAACCATTGGCAGGGTGAGGGCTAACTTCTACTGGCCTAAGATGGATGAGCATATCACTGACTATGTGCGGACATGTGATGCATGCCAAAGAAATAAATCCATCAGGCACAAGAAGTTCGGGCTGCTGGAACCTATCGATGTTCCTATGCGGCCTTGGACAGCAATTTCAATGGATTTCATTGTCGCGCTGCCAGAGTCCGAAGGGTATACCAAGATCTGGGTCATAGTAGACAGATTTTCGAAAATGGCCCATTTCATACCCCTGACCACTGAGGTACCTATCAAGGAGCTTGCCTTGATATTCCTGAAGGAGGTTTGGCGCCTTCATGGACTGCCAGAGTCAATCATCTCCGACCGAGATAGCCGATTCACATCCAAGTTCTGGATGAGTCTGATGCACTTGCTGCAAGTGAAACTAAACGTTTCGACTGCATTCCACCCAGAGACTGATGGGCAAACCGAGAGGGTTAATCAGACACTGGAGCAGTACTTGCGTAGTTACTGTTCCTATCAACAGGATGACTGGGTTTCGCTGCTACCCCTTGCGGAGTATGCGTATAACACCTCAACATCAGAATCCACCAGGTTGTCACCATTTGAGATCAATTATGGGTTCAACCCACGGACAAACTGGTCGGGTGTTGTGTCTGACAACCAAGGGATACACCCAAGTAGTGAACTCTTGGTTAAGGAATGGGAAGGAACCTGGCAACAGATTCGAGAAACGATTAAACGGGCACAGGAAAGGCAGCGGAAATGGCATGACCAGAAACGGCTGCCATCCCCGGACTATGTTACCTTGGAAGATGTGGCTGCTGGGCGGGCTAAGAAAGCGGACCGCGTGATGTTGAACCGGAAGAACATCCGCACCAAGCGTCCCATGGAGAAGCTGGACCACCGGATGTTTGGCCCTTTCGTGGTCAAACGTCGGGTGGGTACCCGAGCATACGAACTCCAATTGCCCACCCGATGGAGCATCCACCCGGTTTTCAATGTCACGCTGCTGGAACCCTATCGCGAGGATCCGGAATCGGGTAGGATCAAGGAGATCCCTACCCCCGAGCTCGTGGACAATGAGCCCAGTTACGTCATCGAAGCTGTTGTGGACAGTCGCTGGTATGGTGGAACAAAGGCGAAGTTTCCGTCGCGCTTTGTCCAGTACCTGGTTTCATGGGAAGGCTATGGAGCTGAGGAGAACTCGTGGGAGCCCTATGAGATGCTAGAAGGGACAGGCTTACAGGCCATGCTAGATTTCCACCAAAGATATCCGTCCAAGCCCAGGGACCATCGGGTCTTGGGGGAATCGAGTCGTGGAAAGAAAAGACGACGCTAAACGGTCCGGGACGGACCGTAGAGAAGAGGGGAGTGATGTAACGACCCAGCATACGTGAGCTATGGCAGCCGGAACCTACACCCATACAGGTAGCTCGGAGGCGAACTGGTAGGAACCGGCAGGCAAGTGAGTACTTGACCTACGGAGACCCGATGGCCCGGGCTCCGAGATGAGCAGACTTAGTGGACACAAGTATTTAGGTACATGGCTACGCCCAAGGTTGGTGTCAGCGTACTTAGGGACCTATGAAGGGCCAATACACAGCTAGGCTGGGTAACTAGAGAAAGGCCGAGTGTGTCTATCCCCGGAAGAGGGATAGATAGGGTAACAGGAGAAAATCCACTTGTCCACCGGACAAGATTACCCTACCCTCAGAACAGGGTTACCCTGCCTTGAGGCTTGGATTACCCTGTTCAAGGACCTGAGTTACCCTACCTGCCAATACGAAGTCCCTCGGGGAGTTTGGGAAAAATGACTGGAATGTTTGTCACACGAAGCCATGCATAATACTGGAATCTGGGGTTCCGGGAGATGCTATTGGGCGAGCTACGCAGCTACGAAGAAGCTGTAAATTGAAGACATTATTCCTATCATGCCCCTCCGGCCCCGCCTTGAGGCCCGGACGTCATGGGCAAACGGTTGTGTAGTTGTGTGCAGTCTAGCAAAGGAGGATCTTTGGAGACCCGCTTGCAACACCGTATACGTTGCTGCCGTCCGGTCGACCGTAAGCTGTTCGCAGGATATATAAGGGGGCATAGGGTGGAAGGTGGAGTACCTCCTCCAAGTTGTTCGGAGTAAAACGGACCAAAACTGACGGAGTTAACGGGAGTTAACCGTGGGGGTCCCGAAGGTAGTCCCGGGTGGTGCCGGGACGACTGGGAACGTTTTGCACCTACCACGCCCAAGGATGTCCCCAACGCCATAGGCTCTGAGAGGGAAGTGCAGAGACACTAAAAGCATGATTCCTACCGCAGGTAAGGTGTATCCGAGGTAGTGGTCGTGGGTAGCGCCCATTGGATCACTCCTGGACCACCGTACCCTGCGGAAGACACCGGAAGCCCGAGACTCGTAAATAGTAGATAGATAAACCGCTCACGGTAGCTTCCGGCGTCAAGAAGAAATCAACGCGCATGGGAAGGGTGTCATAGATAGTCTAGTTCAGCAAGGGGTCTTGACAGTTAGCCACTGGCAAGTCCCCGATGCGCAGAGGTTTTCACTCCGGCGGGCAGAATGGAAATGCGCCGCAGAAACGATATGCACATATGGTGAACGCCGACTAGAGAGGGTCGACACATACATGCCCCAAGGGGGTGTCAGGAGACGTGTCGGACCGCCCTTAGCGGAGAAGGGTGTGCTCGAACAGTTGGAGTAAACTGATGGGGGAGTTTCTGGCATAAGATAAAACTACCTGAAAGTCTATGCGAGAACTCTCCTACTCCAACAATCAATCCTCTCGAGACCTTAATTGAGTGAAGCGTCAGGCTTAACGATATTAAGTTTTACCGTCTACTTTACTCTTATATTTGTGTAAACTTTTGGCGATAAGTTTGAAGTTGTTTGGTGCGGTCGCAACCTTGGGATCCATCTTCCTAGGGGTGCCCCCGTTACAGTTGATGATGGGTGAATTGTCGTGAGAGATGAAAAAACAAGGATGGCACTAGCATGTACTGAGGAAAGCTTTAAGGAAATGACTGAAATTGCACAGAGTAGGAGGATGACGCTGGAAGAAAAGAAAACAGATTGGATGGGATGGGGAAAATGTGACTGGGAGAGGATGAGACTGGGAAATGAGTGGAGGAGCGGGAGAGGGAAGATGAGAGTGTTAGGGTACTGGTTCGGGAGAGAAGGGGGGAGGATGAAGGAACATGCGGAATACTGGATTGGGAGGGGTGAAGGCGTCAAGAGGAGGATAGCCGTGATCTTCCGAAGATTCAGGTCAAGAGGGGGGATTGGAGCATGGGAAGTCATGAGACTGATTCAGTCCACATACCGGGCAATGGTTTACTATGGACTAGAGTTTATCGCGACAAAAGGACTCTTGGAAAAGCTACAGGTGGCGGTTAACGAAACGCTAAGATCAGTCTTAAGAGCACCGAGAGGAATAGCAAATGCAGTCCTACTCGGAGAGACAGGTATCCCGCCAGTAGGAATTCAGCAATGATACATCCGAAGGAGGAGATACGAACACTTCATTACGACCAGGTATGGAGAAGGTACCCCGTGGTACGGATGTGTCAGAAAAAAGTGGAAGTGCCCAAGATGACAGCCACAATGCAGGAATCTGAGAGGGAGATCAAACCGGAGATTGTGGTGATGATCCCAAGGACGAAGACCCAGGCGATGGAAGAACATGACCGGTGGGTGAAAGATAGACCCGATGATACCCTGTACTTCTACACCAACGGGGCAAAGTCAGGAGACCGAGGAGGTTGTGGATGGGTTGAACTAAAAAGAGACTAGGAGGCGAAAGGGTCAGGGTGCAGAGTGAGCGCCGACTGGGATATTAGTAGGATAGAGTTGAGGGGAATGGTCGGGGCACTTGTGGAAGGATCAAAGGGTGGATACAAGAGGATTGTGGTATTCACAGACTCGGCCTCGGGCCTACAGATGGTTAAGGGGATGGAGCCAGAAGGTGATCTGGCAGGACTGTGGGAAACGATAGCGAAGGCAATGGAAGCCTATGAAAGAGTGGAGATTAGGTGGATCCCAGGACACAGAGGGATATACGGGAATGAACTAGTGGACAAGGAAGCCCGACTGGTGAGCAGAAGAGTAGATATGGGAGATGAGAAAGGGTGGAGCAAGGCCCCGAGCAGAGGTGGGATGGCGAGGGGGATGAGGATGAAGGAGTGGAAGGGGTGGACGAAGGAGGAAGGACACGAGTACTACCAACAAGAACCGAAGAAACCGAGACACCTGAGGGGTCTGAGCAGGCTCGATGGATACGTGTTGATGAGACTGAGGGCAAGGTCGCTGGTGGCAGGACATGAAGACTGCGATGGAGAAGCAGAAGGAGGACACCTGGAGACCTGCCCCAGATTCCAGAAGGGAAGACCGGAAAAGCTGGAATTGTTCGATGACCGATCGATAACCAGTTTGAAAGAGTGGTGGGTCACGAACGAGTACCTAGGCCTGGGGATCACATCCACGATCCGGAGAGAGTTGTGTGAGTATGTGAGGTTGGGGAACCCGTTCGACAACACGGTTACATTGGAGAAAAATGGGCAAAGAATAGTGGAAAGACTTGGAGGAGAACAGAAAAGGCCCAGGGATGTGGAGATGATAAGAGGACATTGGTTTTTTTCTGGGGTATCAAATAGTGTACGATGGGTGTGGGAAAGGATATAGTGGGGGGAGTTCGGGAAAGTCTGAGTCGTCACGGCTGAGGGGCCACCTGAGGAGGAAAAGCGATTGTGCTGAGAAGACCCAAAGGAGGTTTTGGGAGGAAGCAAAAAGGGGCTGGATGAGGCACCGAGAGGAGTATAGGAGGGTGCTGTTATTTATATAGGTGACAAGGGCGATAGGGGAGGTTACGGTTTGCATGGCCTGTAGCAAAAAGTATAGGGATAGCGATGGAGTTAGACTGCATTGGAGGGGAGAAAGAAATTGTATAGACCAAGTACTGGAGGTGTCAGAACTTGGTCCGAAGGGAAGCGTTTGAGTTGGGGGTGTTGTTGTTGTTGTTGTTTGTTGGCTTTGTTTTTTGTTTTAGTTTTGGAGGAGGGATGCGAGGCTGGACGGCTGGTGGTTGTGTTTTTGAGGTTCTCTGTGTTCGGGCTGAGCTATATAGGCAGAGCTTTGTGTTGCGTTGGCTTGCCTCATGGAACGCAACGCTGTGAGAAGAGTGCCTGGAAGGGAATGCTTCTCGGTAGTGTGGTTACTGAATATATTTTATTAAAGTGTCTGACAGCTCAACACAAGTTTGCAGCTCAACACATGTTTGCAGCTCAACATAAGGGTGTGGCTCAAGACCAGATTTTGGCTCAGTTTTGTGGCTCAACATAGGATTGTGGCTTTACTCAGTTTATAACAAAGATTTTATTATTTATTATACATGCAATTTTCGCAACCTTGCCTGTTGTTTAATACCACAAACTATGAGTTTTGATATTTTTCTTTTATATGCTTTCATGGCAGTTCTTTTCTTCACACATGCCTTTATTTCATCAAGTAAAGGCTTATATTTTGCTCTTTCTGCTTTTCTTTTTGCATTTACAGCCCTATGCAACTGCTTTTGTGCCTTTTCTACCTCAATATCTTCCTTCTTTTTTGCTATTTGACGTGCTTCATCTGCATACAAAACTCCTCCTTTTTTGCAATTGTCTTCGGTTTTGTGCTCTTCATCTTGCATTTTGTGCCTGCTCAGCAGCCTGGGTATTTTCTAGATGCTCAATTGCTCGAGCGCCAGCTTGGGCTTGAACTAAGCCACCTTGAACAAAGGTTTTCAACTTTTGTTGAAAAATAGGAGGCATGTCTAGCGCATTGCACCGCAGTTCATCTACTCATGCTTTCAAGTTTGGAATTGTAAGTGGTATGGTCATCTCGTTCTCAGATGGTAGTGTTGCTGACCCGAGTAGCATCGGGTGGGGAACAGCTTCACGTAATTTAGAAATTACAATATCAGGATTGTATGGAACAAGTCCAGTAGCTCGGAAAGCAGACCCAATTGTTGACTGCTTGAAGGTTTGTTCTCGGATAGACTGAATTTGGTCCAGGAATTCGACTTTGTCAAAATTATCACATCCAGTTCTGGTAGCTGCCTCAACAACCTCTGCATGATAATGCTTGTAGGGTTGGAATACTACAACATCTAATTGTGGTAGAATATGGCTAGTATGGGGCGGTGGACAGAAAACTATGATCTTTTTGGTATCACAATAGTCTGAAAACTCTTGGGTACAATGCAACCCAAACTCATCTAGGATTAAGAGATGATATTGCCCTATTGGTTGATGGGCTAAAAACCATTCAAAATGGACAACCCACTTCATCATCAACGGATCATTGCTGTAGCCGGTATCTGAAGTTCCCACTAAATGGTTATCTGGTATTCTCGTGGTTGTATACCATGGCTCTCAATGAATAGTACCAGGAATGATGATCATTGGAGGCAGGACTTTTCCAACAGTGCTAATACATTTGTATACCGTAATGAGCACTCGATTTGTAGAACTCGCCAAATAGGATTCTCCATTAGGATCATGAGTAATGGTCCACTGGTCTAGTCCTATTCCAATGCGAAACCCAGTTTCGTCAAAATTGTATCAGTGTGATACGTGAATATCGCACGTGGTACAAACAGTCTGGTATTTGTCGAACCAATCGTGTATTGTATCGGGTGTTACACATAAGACAAACTGACATAGCGTAATGGGCACGTCACGTGATTATTGGCAAAAGGTCACGTCTTCGATCCCAGGGTCCGTCGGAGTATTTGAGGAATGAGTTAATTTCTACCAATACGACGCCGGCACAAAACCCACATTTACGCCACCACCAAAGGTCGCCGACTGACGGGTTTTTGCTGAATTCTCACCAGAGGACTCTCGGCTATCCTGACAAGGTCGAACGAACTAAATCGGTCGGTTGGTTGTGGAGATAAACGCATGCAAAGATCCCTCAGCTGCGCCAATGGATGGATGCCAACCGGGGGGAGGTCGGCTACTCCGATAGGAGTCCCCGGCTGCCATGAGGGCAGTAAGACCGAATTTCAAGTCCGGTGGTGGAGGAATGCGGAGGGAAATCCTGATGAGGGAACGACGCCCAAGAGACGATCGTTCACCCACACCCAGAAGCATGACAAGGTAGAGTGAGTTGAGAACCTACTGCGTGAAGAAATCAATACTGAGCGCCAGGAGGCCGGACAGCCATCGGTGCGATAAGATAGGAGCATGCGTCCTGCAGGTTGATGCAGACAGATGAGAAATCTACCTACATTGATAAGTCTGTCGTGGGAGCTGATCACTCCGTATGTAGAGAAAGGACCAGTAGCCGCTTGCCACGGTAAAGAGGTTCAAGTGGCTATGATTAGCACCAAGGCAGCAAGGAGAGGGGTAGGATACCCTCCCCACTGCTCGGGGAAATCAGAGTCAAGCGGGGTCAAGGTTTTCAGGGTCTACGACGTTCGCACGCAGAAACAGTGGGAAAAATAGATAGGCCGCGAACACCCAGACAAGGAATATAAATATCGAGGTGCCTCCTACGCTTTGTAGATCATCAGCGACGGAGAAGAGATCTTATCAATATATTCGTTCTACGATACAAACTACCATTTCCTCTTGACANGAAAACAGATTGGATGGGATGGGGAAAATGTGACTGGGAGAGGATGAGACTGGGAAATGAGTGGAGGAGCGGGAGAGGGAAGATGAGAGTGTTAGGGTACTGGTTCGGGAGAGAAGGGGGGAGGATGAAGGAACATGCGGAATACTGGATTGGGAGGGGTGAAGGCGTCAAGAGGAGGATAGCCGTGATCTTCCGAAGATTCAGGTCAAGAGGGGGGATTGGAGCATGGGAAGTCATGAGACTGATTCAGTCCACATACCGGGCAATGGTTTACTATGGACTAGAGTTTATCGCGACAAAAGGACTCTTGGAAAAGCTACAGGTGGCGGTTAACGAAACGCTAAGATCAGTCTTAAGAGCACCGAGAGGAATAGCAAATGCAGTCCTACTCGGAGAGACAGGTATCCCGCCAGTAGGAATTCAGCAATGATACATCCGAAGGAGGAGATACGAACACTTCATTACGACCAGGTATGGAGAAGGTACCCCGTGGTACGGATGTGTCAGAAAAAAGTGGAAGTGCCCAAGATGACAGCCACAATGCAGGAATCTGAGAGGGAGATCAAACCGGAGATTGTGGTGATGATCCCAAGGACGAAGACCCAGGCGATGGAAGAACATGACCGGTGGGTGAAAGATAGACCCGATGATACCCTGTACTTCTACACCAACGGGGCAAAGTCAGGAGACCGAGGAGGTTGTGGATGGGTTGAACTAAAAAGAGACTAGGAGGCGAAAGGGTCAGGGTGCAGAGTGAGCGCCGACTGGGATATTAGTAGGATAGAGTTGAGGGGAATGGTCGGGGCACTTGTGGAAGGATCAAAGGGTGGATACAAGAGGATTGTGGTATTCACAGACTCGGCCTCGGGCCTACAGATGGTTAAGGGGATGGAGCCAGAAGGTGATCTGGCAGGACTGTGGGAAACGATAGCGAAGGCAATGGAAGCCTATGAAAGAGTGGAGATTAGGTGGATCCCAGGACACAGAGGGATATACGGGAATGAACTAGTGGACAAGGAAGCCCGACTGGTGAGCAGAAGAGTAGATATGGGAGATGAGAAAGGGTGGAGCAAGGCCCCGAGCAGAGGTGGGATGGCGAGGGGGATGAGGATGAAGGAGTGGAAGGGGTGGACGAAGGAGGAAGGACACGAGTACTACCAACAAGAACCGAAGAAACCGAGACACCTGAGGGGTCTGAGCAGGCTCGATGGATACGTGTTGATGAGACTGAGGGCAAGGTCGCTGGTGGCAGGACATGAAGACTGCGATGGAGAAGCAGAAGGAGGACACCTGGAGACCTGCCCCAGATTCCAGAAGGGAAGACCGGAAAAGCTGGAATTGTTCGATGACCGATCGATAACCAGTTTGAAAGAGTGGTGGGTCACGAACGAGTACCTAGGCCTGGGGATCACATCCACGATCCGGAGAGAGTTGTGTGAGTATGTGAGGTTGGGGAACCCGTTCGACAACACGGTTACATTGGAGAAAAATGGGCAAAGAATAGTGGAAAGACTTGGAGGAGAACAGAAAAGGCCCAGGGATGTGGAGATGATAAGAGGACATTGGTTTTTTTCTGGGGTATCAAATAGTGTACGATGGGTGTGGGAAAGGATATAGTGGGGGGAGTTCGGGAAAGTCTGAGTCGTCACGGCTGAGGGGCCACCTGAGGAGGAAAAGCGATTGTGCTGAGAAGACCCAAAGGAGGTTTTGGGAGGAAGCAAAAAGGGGCTGGATGAGGCACCGAGAGGAGTATAGGAGGGTGCTGTTATTTATATAGGTGACAAGGGCGATAGGGGAGGTTACGGTTTGCATGGCCTGTAGCAAAAAGTATAGGGATAGCGATGGAGTTAGACTGCATTGGAGGGGAGAAAGAAATTGTATAGACCAAGTACTGGAGGTGTCAGAACTTGGTCCGAAGGGAAGCGTTTGAGTTGGGGGTGTTGTTGTTGTTGTTGTTTGTTGGCTTTGTTTTTTGTTTTAGTTTTGGAGGAGGGATGCGAGGCTGGACGGCTGGTGGTTGTGTTTTTGAGGTTCTCTGTGTTCGGGCTGAGCTATATAGGCAGAGCTTTGTGTTGCGTTGGCTTGCCTCATGGAACGCAACGCTGTGAGAAGAGTGCCTGGAAGGGAATGCTTCTCGGTAGTGTGGTTACTGAATATATTTTATTAAAGTGTCTGACAGCTCAACACAAGTTTGCAGCTCAACACATGTTTGCAGCTCAACATAAGGGTGTGGCTCAAGACCAGATTTTGGCTCAGTTTTGTGGCTCAACATAGGATTGTGGCTTTACTCAGTTTATAACAAAGATTTTATTATTTATTATACATGCAATTTTCGCAACCTTGCCTGTTGTTTAATACCACAAACTATGAGTTTTGATATTTTTCTTTTATATGCTTTCATGGCAGTTCTTTTCTTCACACATGCCTTTATTTCATCAAGTAAAGGCTTATATTTTGCTCTTTCTGCTTTTTTTTTTGCATTTACAGCCCTATGCAACTGCTTTTGTGCCTTTTCTACCTCAATATCTTCCTTCTTTTTTGCTATTTGACGTGCTTCATCTGCATACAAAACTCCTCCTTTTTTGCAATTGTCTTCGGTTTTGTGCTCTTCATCTTGCATTTTGTGCCTGCTCAGCAGCCTGGGTATTTTCTAGATGCTCAATTGCTCGAGCGCCAGCTTGGGCTTGAACTAAGCCACCTTGAACAAAGGTTTTCAACTTTTGTTGAAAAATAGGAGGCATGTCTAGCGCATTGCACCGCAGTTCATCTACTCATGCTTTCAAGTTTGGAATTGTAAGTGGTATGGTCATCTCGTTCTCAGATGGTAGTGTTGCTGACCCGAGTAGCATCGGGTGGGGAACAGCTTCACGTAATTTAGAAATTACAATATCAGGATTGTATGGAACAAGTCCAGTAGCTCGGAAAGCAGACCCAATTGTTGACTGCTTGAAGGTTTGTTCTCGGATAGACTGAATTTGGTCCAGGAATTCGACTTTGTCAAAATTATCACATCCAGTTCTGGTAGCTGCCTCAACAACCTCTGCATGATAATGCTTGTAGGGTTGGAATACTACAACATCTAATTGTGGTAGAATATGGCTAGTATGGGGCGGTGGACAGAAAACTATGATCTTTTTGGTATCACAATAGTCTGAAAACTCTTGGGTACAATGCAACCCAAACTCATCTAGGATTAAGAGATGATATTGCCCTATTGGTTGATGGGCTAAAAACCATTCAAAATGGACAACCCACTTCATCATCAACGGATCATTGCTGTAGCCGGTATCTGAAGTTCCCACTAAATGGTTATCTGGTATTCTCGTGGTTGTATACCATGGCTCTCAATGAATAGTACCAGGAATGATGATCATTGGAGGCAGGACTTTTCCAACAGTGCTAATACATTTGTATACCGTAATGAGCACTCGATTTGTAGAACTCGCCAAATAGGATTCTCCATTAGGATCATGAGTAATGGTCCACTGGTCTAGTCCTATTCCAATGCGAAACCCAGTTTCGTCAAAATTGTATCAGTGTGATACGTGAATATCGCACGTGGTACAAACAGTCTGGTATTTGTCGAACCAATCGTGTATTGTATCGGGTGTTACACATAAGACAAACTGACATAGCGTAATGGGCACGTCACGTGATTATTGGCAAAAGGTCACGTCTTCGATCCCAGGGTCCGTCGGAGTATTTGAGGAATGAGTTAATTTCTACCAATACGACGCCGGCACAAAACCCACATTTACGCCACCACCAAAGGTCGCCGACTGACGGGTTTTTGCTGAATTCTCACCAGAGGACTCTCGGCTATCCTGACAAGGTCGAACGAACTAAATCGGTCGGTTGGTTGTGGAGATAAACGCATGCAAAGATCCCTCAGCTGCGCCAACGGATGGATGCCAACCGGGGGGAGGTCGGCTACTCCGATAGGAGTCCCCGGCTGCCATGAGGGCAGTAAGACCGAATTTCAAGTCCGGTGGTGGAGGAATGCGGAGGGAAATCCTGATGAGGGAACGACGCCCAAGAGACGATCGTTCACCCACACCCAGAAGCATGACAAGGTAGAGTGAGTTGAGAACCTACTGCGTGAAGAAATCAATACTGAGCGCCAGGAGGCCGGACAGCCATCGGTGCGATAAGATAGGAGCATGCGTCCTGCAGGTTGATGCAGACAGATGAGAAATCTACCTACATTGATAAGTCTGTCGTGGGAGCTGATCACTCCGTATGTAGAGAAAGGACCAGTAGCCGCTTGCCACGGTAAAGAGGTTCAAGTGGCTATGATTAGCACCAAGGCAGCAAGGAGAGGGGTAGGATACCCTCCCCACTGCTCGGGGAAATCAGAGTCAAGCGGGGTCAAGGTTTTCAGGGTCTACGACGTTCGCACGCAGAAACAGTGGGAAAAATAGATAGGCCGCGAACACCCAGACAAGGAATATAAATATCGAGGTGCCTCCTACGCTTTGTAGATCATCAGCGACGGAGAAGAGATCTTATCAATATATTCGTTCTACGATACAAACTACCATTTCCTCTTGACATTCTAAGTGACCCTTCCTAGAAATCATTTCGTCACGTATCAGGCCTTAGTCCAGACTCGCTTGTCCTTAGAGTCGGCTACCGCCTAACACTATATTCATATCTTCTACACTACTGAGGCTCACAACCACCTCTTTCAATCAGCCTGAAAGATAAGTTATCTAAAGCCCTCAACCATCTATTTCAACTTTACCTGCGACGAAACCCACACCTTTACGAGATCGAGTTTGATCTCACTATAAGCGAACTCTTTGACGACGAAAACGTTCTTTTCTGGTTCACTGATCACAGGATCAAGTGGGCCCTTAAACACCTCACACTCATAGAGAGAGGAAAAAGGATGTCGCAGCCAAGGATCGAAGAAGGGTCAGAGGATTCTAGGGACACGGACATGCTGCGTGCAGAGAAACAGCAGCGGCGAATTTCCGCATGGGGACCGGGCCAAGATAGCCTCTATCCACTCCCACCACCACCTCCCGGAGATAACGTCCCACCGCTATGCCTAGGTTCCACCCCTACACCACGGAACCCGTCGGGGCCATAAGTACCAAGAGGACTGACGCAAAGTGTCACCAAAAGACGAAGCAGGCAGAGGTCATGCTCTGGGACCCCAACCCCCTCAGGCACTACCGATTTGGGTGCTTTCGCCACATACATTGGAACGCTGATCGGACGGTTGGACTGCAGCGTCTCCCGAACCCAGAATGACCAGATGGTCGCATACGGGACCCTGTCTGACCTGGGGAAAGAGATGGCAGAGGGCCTTACTCAAGTAAGAGAGTGACTGCTGAACAGGGAGAAGTTGGTTGGAGAGGAATTGGCGCTTTGGCAGACCAGGAGTAGTAAACTGGAAGGAGAGGTAGTGGCCGAGATCACCAGGTTTAAGGGAGTGATCGAAGTGGCACTCACTCGCATGCACGAGCGATCGGAACAACAGGCAGTGGTCAGCGGACAGCTGCACCAGGACCTGGGATGCACCATCCAAGAATCGGTGAGTAGAGATCAAGAGCTCTATACGGGCCTGGATAGACTCCGGAAGGAGTTAGACGGGGAACGGCGACGTCGGGGAACCCGGGAGCTAGAGTTTGTTACCGGACTACAGACGCTCAACAAAAAGGTAACAACTAGGCTTAGGGACATGCAACAAAGCATGACCCAGATGTTCGCCCAGTCAACAAGAGAAATGACGGCACTGGTGCAGACCACGTTGGGCTCGCATCAGGGGGGGTCAACCCACGATGGAGAAACTGGGGGAGGACGATCAGAGCCGTCCCAACAAGACAAGGGAACGGAACGCGCGGAAAAGAGTACCCGGCCGGAGACCATACAGAGTGGCCGAGGAGACACCGCAGCACCGCTCGATGTCGCCAAGGGGGCGGGAGACAGCGACCCGGAAGACCACGTATCTGATAACGGGTGAGAAGGACCGAGCCGCTGGCTGTGGCTGTTGGCCCGGGGAAGGCCAAGGACGCCTAAGGAAGAGGAGGAGCATCAGATGATATTGCAGTTGGCCAAGGAGTTGGCCCGACAGACTGCGCTACATCAAAGAAAGCCCGCCGACCCCCCATTCGTATACGAAGCAAAGTCCTACCAGGATATAATGACCTGGCTGCACGCGTGCCAGGACTACTTTAGCCGAAGTCCCATGCTATGGATGGAGGATAAAGATAGGATTATCTATGCCTTGGGAAGGACGAAGGGTGATGATGTGCCACCCATCAGCAATTGGTATAGGAAGAGCATGGAAGCGCTCGAAGGGTATGCTGCTCGTCCTGAATTGCTGACGTGGGAACAGTTTCGGCCCGAGATCATTGTCCGATTCTCAGCGATCAATGAGGACCAGAAAGCTTTGGCACAGATGGGAAAAATCAAGTGCGAGACGGACACCGACAAGTACCTTCTCCAGATGGAAAACTTGAAGGTCAAGGCCAAGCTTCAAGGAACAGCGTGGAGGAAGATAGTCGAGGACCGACTACCAGAGGTGATACTGAGATGGTTGTCTCATAAACGATACGACACCGACGCTGAATGGCTAGAGCACCTTCGAGCAGTTGGAACCAGGAAGAGGCGTTCCTCGACAGCGAGTGGCAACGGCGAGACAACCCGTCAAATTCATCGAGTTCCTCCGGGCCCCTAAAACGACGCTGGGAGGACAGGGAAAAGGAGCCGAAGTGAGGAAAGGAAGAAGGGCGACCTAGCAAGTTCCGGAGGAAGAGGGCACCTGGGAACTTCAAGTTAGCAAGGTTGGCCCAAACCACCAAATCGACCAAGATCCCAGGGGTAGAGCATACCGACTGGAAAAGGGCTCACGAGGGAATACCCCAAAACCTGGTTGACCAACGCTGGGAAAATAAAAGCTGCACCTGGTGCGGACTTACCAACCACAAGTGGGGAGCTTGCGGGAAGAGAGCCGTTGTCGGAACAATAGGACAGTGGAAAGCAGCGAAGTTTAGGCCCCAAAACATGGAGGTTCGGAATACCGCCCCAAGGACAGCGGTGAACCAAACTCATGTGCCACCAGCACCTAGACTTTGGGAGTTGTCGGATCAAGAAGGGGGATAGATCAGACAACCGGGAGCCCTGTATAAAAAACCACGACCTATGTTCCGAGCTAGGGTAACGGCTTAGTCAAGAATGTCGGCAAACCGCATGGACTGGGTTTTGAGCGTGAGCAGGGACAGAAGTATGAGGAATATATAAAAATGTGTATAACGGAGAAAGTTAACCCATCTCAGGGGGATGGAATCAAGAATGACCCCCGACCTAGACGCGGGATGGCAAGACTTTATACTCCTCCCTGGGTAGAGAAGGTTCAAACCCGGCACGTGTGAAAAGGGTGCTGTTGCGGGGGGCAGCTCAGGGCGCCCTAACTCTTTCCTCCAAAGGTCATGCAGGGGAAATGAGTCAGGATAGCACAGGACCACCTGAAGGCGCTCACCCAGTCCCCGGATGGCACCAGCGGCGACGGCGAGTGGGTAGGCTGCAGGTTGCTAGGCGAGACAAAGGAGAGCCTGCTCGCCTTAAATCGTACGCAATGGCAGGAGTCGAACACCTAAGGCCAGGTTAGAAAGGTCGCTCCGTCATCTATCCACTGGTGGCATAGACCGGTATGATTATATATCGTTATTGAGGGGAAAGAAGATAAGAAAGAAGCCGCACACCAAAGGGACCGAGGTTGTCTGAGAAGGCTTGAATGGCGGAAATTGTGCCGGCACAATAACAAACACTCAAGATTATTGAATGCCCCGAAAAATGTCCAGTAAACGAAGACAGGGTAACCCTATGGGGGAACCAAAAAGACAGAAAACTCAAGTCCCGACACCAACACATTACGAGTGCCCTCAGGGCACAGCATACCTACGAATACGAGGAGAACGAGTACCGATTCACATTTTATTAGACTCGGGCTCGCAGATCTTAGTCATACGAGACGCGCTAGTCCAAAAGCTGGGACTAGCAACGATAAGATGGAGTACGCCAGTTAGTATAACTGGGTTTGACGGCGCACAGTCCCAAAATGCGGGAAGGTGCTATACCACCCCTATCATGCGGGAAATAGGAGCTAACCGACATTGTTCAGAAATTACCTGTGAAGTCATGAGCCAGGGGATCCATGACTTAATAATACCTTTCGGTTGGTGGCATCGCCAACATTTCCTATCATTCATCGAGGATGCGAGCCGTTGGGAATTCCAGGCGGAGCAGTGTAAGAAACACCTGGAACCCGAGGATGAAGGAATCTGCATTGAGTAGGACGAGACAGTAGCCTCGGACCCCACAGCCAGATACGTGGGCCGAATCGCAGGCCCAGACGACCCCGAGGCAGTAGTAATGGAGACTCTGCCAAAACCCTACCGGGAGTACGCGGATCTCTTCCTGCCTCAGGCAGCGGAACGGCTCCCAAACCACAATACCTTTGATCAGGAGATCAAGGTAGTTAAAGGCGAGAAGCCCCCATGGTGGCCAATATACCCGTTGTCCGAAAAGGTACTACAGGCATTGCGAGAATACCCAGACAAAATGCTGCGCGGGGGAAAGATAACCCCAAGCCAGTCACCCGCAGGTGCACCAATGTTATTTGTGCTGAACCCTGATGGAAGATTAAGGCTATGTGTGGACTACCGTGGGCTGGACAAGGTCACCATCACCAACAAGTACCCCCTACTGCTCATGAGTGAACTCAGAGACCGCGTAGTCGGGTCGCGTATCTTTACCAAGTTGGACCTAAAAGACGGGTACCACCTGATACGCATAAAAGAGGGGGATGAGTGGAAAACGGCCTTCGGCACTCGGTACGGTCACTATGCGTATCGAGTAATGCCGTTCGGGCTGGTAAACGCGCCCGCCACCTTCCAAGACATGATGCACGTGGTCCTGAGAAGATTCCTAGACTTGGGAGTAGTCGTATATATCGACGACGTGCTAATTTACTCCAAGAATGAGGAGGACCACATCAAGTTGGTGAAGGAGGTATTAACCGAGTTACGGAAATACCGCTTAGCAGTATCTATCACTAAATCAGTATTCCACACCAAAATAGTGGAATTTCTGGGATACATAGTAAAGACGGATGGGATCACCATGAGTGATCGAAAGGTCAAAGCCACAAGGGAATGGAAGAGACCTGAGTCTGTAAAGGACATACAAATTTTTATAGGATTTGGAAATTTCTACAGAAGATTCATTAAGAACTTCTCCGGAACTTGGAAACCTATAACGGAACTATTGAAAGGCGACATGAAGGGCTTTGCCTGGGGAAAGGAGCAGGAGGAGGCTTTCGAATTCCAGAAGGAACAGTTCGTGACTGCGCCAATCCTGGCAGACTTCAACCCAGACAGAAACACGGTGGTGGAAACGGATGCTAGTGATTTTGCGCTAGGGTGCGTCCTATCACAATACATTGAAAAAAGGCTGCACGCTATAGCATTTCACTCCCGAAAGCTCAACTCGGCCGAACGCAACTACGACGTCCACGATAAAGAGTTGCTTGCCATAGTTGAGGCATTCAAGGAATGGCGCCACTACCTCGCAGGAACAAACGAACCCATCACGGTGTTTACAGACCATCAGAATCTACAATACTTCCTCACGACCAAGGCCTAGAGTGCCAGGCAAATAAGGTGGGCACAGAAGTTAGCAGATTCCAACTTCAAGATCACGTACTGCCCAGGGTCAAGTGGCGGGAAACCAGATGCACTGAGCAGACGGCCGGAGTACCGTCCCGAGGGGGGAGCTGCGCAAAGCGAGAAGCTCTCAATTCTAAACCCCGCACATTTTAACCAGGTTATGGTTATAGTGGTAGGACAAGAGGAGGGACC
>PYWC01000089.1:627175-663765 GCA_003182015.1 Tuber magnatum | reverse complement strand
GGCACGCGAGGTACGGGTTTCTACAGCCATTAGAAATACCCTACGCGGTGTGGACCTCCATCTCTGCCGACTTCATAACGCAGTTACCAGAGTCCGAAGAGAACACTCAAATCATGGTAGTAGTCGACCACTTCACCAAGATGGCCCACTTTATAGGGCTAAAAGAAAATGCGACGGCAAAGGACGTAGCCCAGGTGTTCCTCCGGGAAGTGTGGAAACTACATGGGCTGCCAACTGAAATCATCTCGGATATGGACGCAAAGTTTGCAGGAGAATTTTGGGAGTCCCTCTGCAAACTCTGAGGCATTAAGCGGAAGATGTCAATGGCATACCATCCTCAAACAGACAGGCAGACAGAGGGAACCAACCAAGTGCTGGAAGGCTATCTCCGAAGCTTCGTCAACTACGATCGGAATGACTGGCACCAACTGCTCCCGTTAGCGGAGCATGCCTACAATAATTCCCTTACGAGTGCACACGGACTCACTCCGTTATATGCGAACTGTGGATACCACCCACAGACAGAGTGGGTGCAGGAGCAAGAAGCTCGAAACCCAGGAGCCACCACGTATGCTCACTGGATGAAAGAAATACATGGACAGGCGATGGCCACATTAAAGGCAACCAGAGAAGCAATGGGACGGTACCATGACAAGAAAGTAAGGCCACAGCCGAACTTTCAGGCAGGCGACTTGGTAATGCTTAACGCCAAGAACATCTGTACCAAACGACCCTCCAAAAAGCTTAGCCCAAAATTGTATGCGCCCTTCAAAATCCTGGAGCCACACGGCAACCGAGCATTCAAGTTGGAAATCTCGGAACGCGGGAAGATACAGCCCGTCTTCCATGTATCATTGTTAGAGCCTTATCAGACGTCCGTTCGACCGGCTCGGGAACAACCTCCTAGAGCGCCAGAAGGGATAGATGGCGACTTGGAATAGGAGGTTGAAAAAATAGTCCAAAGCGAGGTCATTTCATACACTCGCAGGGTTCACGGACGCACTAGGAGGATCCGTGAACTTAGGTACTTTGTAAAGTGGCGAGGGTGTTCGGAGGGTGAAAACCCCTGGGAGCCACCCGCGCATTTGGGACATGCGGCGGGGTTGGTAGAAGGGTTCCACAGAGAGAACCCAGAGATGCCGCGGATATAGAGGAAGGATGGCAAGGAAAGGTTTTCCTAGTTGTGGCCAAGCAAATGCGCACAGGTTTTTCACCCTATCTTGCCGAGTCCTTAAAGGAGTTTAAGTTGTACACTATGAGAAAAATAGAGTTCTAGAGATTCGGGCCGAACACTTGGAGAGGGGAGCTCATGTTACACATAAGACGAACTGGCATAACGTAATGGGCATGTCACGGGATTATTGGCAAAAGGTCACGTCTTGGATCCCAGGGTCCATCCGAGTATTTGGGGAATGAGTTAATTTCTACCAATACGATGCCGGCACAAAACCCGCATTTACGCCACCACCGAAGCTCGCCGACCGAGGGGTTTTCGCTGCATTCCCAAGAAAGGACTCTCGGCTATCCTGACCAGGTCGAACGAACTAAATTGGTCAGTTGGTTGTGGAGATAAACGCATGCAAAGATCCCTCAGCTGCGCCAATGGATGGATGCCAACCGGGGGGAGGTCGGCTACTCCGATAGGAGTCCCCGGCTGCCATGAGGGCAGTAAGACCGAATTTCAAGTCCGGTGGTGGAGGAATGCGGAGGGAAATCCTGATGAGGGAACGACGCCCAAGAGACGATCGTTCACCCACACCCAGAAGCATGACAAGGTAGAGTCAGTTGAAGACCTACCGAGTGAAGAAATCAATACTGAGTGCCACAAGGCCGGACAGCCATTGGTGCGATAAGATAGGAGTATGCGTCCTGCAGGTTGATGCAGACGGATGAGAAATCCACCTACATTGATAAGTCTATTGTCGGAGCTGATCACTCCGTATGCAGAGACAGGACCAGTAGCCGCTTGCCACGGTGAAGGGGTTCCAGTGGCTATGATTAGCACCGAGGCAGCGAGAAGAGGGGTAGGACAACCTCCCCACTGCTCGGGGAAATCAGAGTCAAGCGGGGTAAAGGTTTTCAGGGTCTATGACGTTCGCATGCGGAAACAGTGGGAAAAATAGATAGGCCGCGAACACCCAGACGCGGAATATAAATATCGAGGTGCCTCCTATGCTTTATAGATCATCAGCGACGGAGAAGAGATCTTATCAATATATTCGTTCTACGATACAAACTACCATTTCCTCCTGACATTCTAAGTGACCCTTCCTAGGAATCACTTTGTCACGTATCGGGCCTTAGTCCAGACTCGCTTGTCCTTAGAGTAGGCTACCGCCTAACATCGGGCTGTTGAGTATGCTTGCACTTATCATCAATTGTATGCTGTTCACGAATGTAGTATTCTGGATGCCGACTGAGAAATCTTCTGGACCAATGGACACTGACAATGGGTACTTCGTCAGAACTTGTCTGTAAATTTCGTAACACAGTATTTGCACCACCGGTTACCATTTGCAAGCGTGCACTTGTACCAATAAAGTCCAAGCGGTCAAGATACTGGCATACTGCAAATTCCTCATTCTCAGATAGTTTTTGATTCGATCCTGGTCAATCCTGCTTTGATTGTTCACATTCCAACGTCGTCGAAGTCAAGAGTCTGGAACTTCATACTGACGCGCTATCGATGCGATATTTGGTGTATCTTCTCTGATCGCCTGTAGATAACTTATGGCGGCTTGAATTCGAACTTCGATGTCCTTATAACGTTCAACCCGATTGCTGGGTAGTGTAAAGGAGGATTTTGTCGCTGGTATATTATATAAAGATGAACGAGATACTTGACTTTTGAATGTTTGAATATTTTCTAGTTGTAAAACCTCCTTATATAACCTTCTAGATATCTATGATGCCATATAATTTCAGGAATAGTATGATATTCTATTGAACTATAAACTTTAATGAAAACTTAATTCATTATTGAACTATAATAGCATAGACTTAGAGTACTATGAACACCTTTAGACTATAGTCTCCAAGGCCATTTAGCTATAAGACTCTCAGGCTATTCAGCTTCAATCTTCTTCATTTCAAGTTCTTAAACCATAGAATGCACTCAAGTCAAATAATGAAATTCTATTCAACTATAATGTCTTATATTTATCAGGCTTATATTGGTCTCCATTGATCTTCAATCATTTACTGGCATCTTCATTGAGCTTGAAAATTTCCTTGAACAAGAGTAATTCAATTTGAGTAACTTAAAAAACTCTATTGAACTAAATTAATTGAAGTTTATTGAGATCTTACATACTCCTCAGTACAGATATTCCATTGAGCCAAAAGGTTTCATTGAGCCATGGTCCTATGTGGAGCCACAAAACTGAGCCACAATCTGGTGTTGAGCCACAATCTTACGTTGAGCTGCAAACTTACGTTGAGCTGTCAGGCACTCTTTAGAGTGCCGCCAAAAATCGAGCCAGCGAATTTTTGGGGGTTGCAGCGACTCAGCTGCAACCTTGGCACGAGTAGTACCGTTCTTCGAACTTGAGGTATCATACGCGGTGACCTAACGCAGCCGAAGCCTAGGTCGGAGAAACCCTCCTATATAACCAGTAGCAAGGACGAGGGGCCAAGTTTTCAACCTTGCCACGACCCAGGAAAGAACCTCTTCCCCGGGTGGCCCATATCACAGTATAATATCACCCCCAGCATCCCGAATGCACCTTACGGTGCCGGTGCGCCAAAGCTGGCCTATGTACATTGACCAACATTGTTGGGGAGGTTGCATGGAGCACGTGAGCATTCGCTAAGTTGGGTTTAGGGGGGCAGAAGTGTGATTTTTTCGGCCCTCGAGATGTGGCATAATAAATTTAGAACCAACTACTGTACGGTACACCACGAAATCGAATGCCAACTAGAGTCCTGCGTCCATACATAACATATCTGTTCGTGGTAAGAAATAACGGTACCACCACAAACCGAATACCATAAAAACTTGGTAGATCCACTATCAGAAATCTCAATCGCACCACTTCACCAAACTGCAACAGGCTTAGCAGAGTAGGTTAACAAAATAACAAACACCAGCTAGCGGGATCCAACCAACTCAGCCTCGCCAAGTTATACCTTGTCTGGGAAACACTACTTTCTTGCGATGTTTTGCCCCGGATTGCAAAGGCCACAGGTGTGATAGCCGATGGTGGAATGAACGGATTTTTACAGAACTTAATTTTGTATCACTCTTTCTTTTAGTACCAACTATGGGCGATGCGAAAGTGGAATGCAACCATCTAGTAACTATGAATCTTTCCTCCCCCCCCAACCCCCCCTCGATTTAAAACTAAACACATAGGGAAACAAAATTATTGTTTCTTTGCTTTCACATCGTCCTGATAGGGAGTGGGCCTATTCGACAACCTCATTTTTATGTGAGCAAGCTCGATGAGAATTCTTGATTCAAGAGCAATAGCCTTGGACTTAACCCTTGATTCAAGTCTTGATTCCGCGCTGGAAACTTCCGACCTAACGTTTTCTTGTATCTTTTTCTCGAGTTTACCATCGGTGTAGGCAAACTTAAGTACAACCTAGCAGATACTTCAGTAAAACACAATTTGGTGATTTGTTGCAAACAAAACATACTGTTGTCACAAACATGCCTACTAAGAACTTTATCCAACCATCCTGACGGTTAAATCCGTCGTCCATCTTCTTAGCAAGGGAGTTCAAGTCCTTTGAGAGAAGAGTTAGCTCGGTTCCGGGCAAATATGATATTTTTACCTTAGGGAAGTCCATGATTCTCTTATTAAGAGTATCTACCCCATCGGTAAGCCTCTTCTCGGTCTTGGTCTCGGTGGTCTTAGTGGCCTCGGCCCGGGTTTCCTTGGGTCGATTCGGCACGATCGCAGGATGGTTGTTTGCCTAAGCCAAAATATTATCTTAGTAAGTTGACAACAATAGCTTACGCTGTGGATAACCTACAAGATTGGATGCAAACATGTGATTTACCACGATCCGCTGCTGGCAAGGGGATATCTAAACATGGGCATTTCGATAGGTTGTGGTGTGATCGAAAAGAAAAAAACTCGTTCTGTCGGAAGAAAGTAGGGGTTCAGGTTCAAACCCATGGAAGGGAACACTCAAATAGAGGTTTGATAAAGCTATGGTTGCCCTGCCACTGACGAAGTTTCTGCCGAGATTTCGCCGACTGTGCATAGCTTAAACAGCACCTAAACAGGGAATCATGCTTATTCATCCCAGGACCCTCAGCAGGAGGGAGGTACGGAATGGAGACCTGAACTGTTCGTTTCAAGGAAACGGCTATCTGGGAAGGTTTTCCGGGTCTCGATCTGCAGATCTGATCTCCACCCCTAAGGCATGACAGCTCCTCGCCTCGCAACGGCCGTTCCGAATACAACACCGAGATCAGGACCTTCAATCCCAGTACCGATTTACATCCCTTCTGCCCCTGGAGTCGTGATAGGGTTGCCGTATAGGCCTCGCTCAGTCCATTTCCCTGTGTCATTTTTACAAGTTTCTTTCTTCTCTGACGAATTGTGACCTCTCCCAGAATAGCGTCGATGTTTAGCGAAACCAGGAGGAGTCTACACACAATCGTTGGCATATATACATCAATGGTGGTGTGGGGGTGCCGGATGCTCCTACTCACATATCGGATATCTTCTCCTGAATAACCCTCACAATATCCGCCCGTAATTCCCTGTTCATCGCCTCTGACTCGGCGCCCCTGTTCAACTTCATCTCCGCATAACTCCGGATACCACCGAATTCCCTTTGCCCTTTTTGAAATGCCTCCCGTGCATGATCCAAGATTCCTCCTTGGCCTACTAGCTGCTTCAGAATAGCTCCCCTAACGTTGGCGATTGTTTGCTCTTGATGTGAAAGTAAGTCGCAGTACAAGCCTGCAATGACGATATTTTCCTTCCCCGCGGCATCGCACAAGCTGTCGATCACTAAGGAACTGGTGTTTCTAGCTGTCAGCGGTATTCGCTTCTTCGAAAGAATCCTGCGACTTACCTCGGGTATGTCTTGCCTACTCCCAGATTCCCGGAGCAAACTAAGACCTCCCTACCTGCTCCATCCTCACTACCTCTCCACTCTCCAGGCTCCCTCGTTTCCAAGAGCCGTTCCCCAACACCATCGAACCGGTCGGTGCGCACGGCCTGGTGTCGGTGTGTTGGCTCCAATGGGGAGAGCCAACGCAAAATCCGTGCATTCTCGTCGGACTTACAGAAGATGTTGAAATTACCGATTGTGTTGTTGTGGTTAGTGTTGCTGCCGCCGAGGCTGACCGATTGCATAAGTGAAGTTTGGGCCATGATATCCTATCCAAGGTCGTGGTTGGAGGTAGAACGGTGTAGCGGTCCGTAGAGGTATCAGGGAGTTTATAAATATTCGGTGAACAGAGATGAAGAAAGCGGGGCGATGAGGCTTGTTGTGGCACAATCACTATCCAATTATTTCCCTCCCGCCAAAGTGAATGACCAATAGGAAATACGCCTCACAAACGTAGCCCCCCACCCGTCTCACATAGTGCTGGCAAGAAACCCGTCTTTCTCTCTGTGAAAGCAACAGGTAGGAGCGCAGGCTAAAGCGCGGTGGGAAAATGGACGCCCTAATGCGATTCGCCTTCCCCTCCCCTAAATCCGACTTGCAAATACGACACTCCTTGATAATAGGTCTTATTTCAAAAAAAAAAAAAAACCCCCCCGTGAACCAGCGGAACAATCCTATGGAACTACCATTTTAGAATTAACCTTTAAAACTATTGCCGTTGGATCACCCTGTGATCACTCACAGGGCAGTCACATCAAACGAGTGAAACATTCTCGGGGGATCTCAGGACTGAGATCAATTGCGTTCCCAGTGAAGCTAGAGCTGGCAATATTGTCGCTGTCGATCTGGATTAGAGCCAGTCCTGTGTGGATCCTTTGCCAACCAGTGATTTCTGATAGCAACCTTGAGAGTCTAATGCCGCTCGCCGGGCAGCTCACTCGTGCGCAGGGAAAACCTTGATATAAGAAGAGATAGAAGTGATCGTCGTTGTTGCTCTGATGATGTTCTATGGACGTTACATGGACATGCTATATAACAGGAGTGGAGCCGTTGCTCAGACTAAGTACAGCTCCGCCCACTCTGTGGGGTGACAACCCACACACACAGGAAACACCAGTCCCGCTCCCACTCCCACTGCTATGCCCTAGCTACCCAGCTAACTAACATACCATGATGGGGTTACCTCGTGCTCCGCACTCCATCAATTTCGATAGGTGGTGAGAAGCGGACAAAGCTGATGATACTGTTCTGATATCCCTCCAGTGCTTGAGCAAGTAGTCATACTCGTAATTGCCTGACGTTTGTAAAAACGGCTGGGTCCGCATATACCTGTATATGGAAGATAGGCCAATAAGATATTGAGTAACAACGCATACTCGTTTTTGCCTGACGTTTTTAAAAACGACCGGGTCCGCATATCCCCAGATATGCCAGAAGGGCCAATAAGAACTAGAGTAACAACACATGACATCTAAAAATGTGACCTAAAAAAGAGCTTTGCCAGGTACTTGAGTACTCCCACTTCCCCAAGTTTGTAAATTATCACAATTGATGAGACTTTTGCTATACCTGGAAATCCTTTGAAAAATCAGTATTATTTTTTTCCAAAAAATTTCAAAAAAGTGAAGATGCCGGCAGAAACACAACTATGAGGCAAAACTACATGGGTGTTGAAGAGAACTCAAATGGTGGGATATGCAATAATAAGAGGCAGATGGAAGGTAATCTTAGCACAGATTTTGGCCAAAACAGGTGTTCTTCTGAGCACTTGTTCAAATATTATTAGGGAAGCCAAGCACCATGCTGGTGAGCCTGGAGGCAATCCAGATCTCTGTGCTATAGAGAACCTGGTACCATAGACAAATAATGAGAAGGGATCAAGATCCCTACTGACTGAAAATAAAAAGCAACACTTAGTTGCAGTTACACTATTAGATAGTGAACATTATTGAATAACCTTTGACACTCTTGGAGAGGCAGGTAATTATAGAACCTTTAATTAAAGATGTATATAAATTAATAAATTGAATTTACAGCTGGCTTGAATATTAGTGGTAAGACCGTGAAGAAAGTTCTTGCTGAAAATAGTATACATTGAAGAAAACCTACCAAGAAGCCCTTCCTCTCTCCCGAGCAGCAGGCAGCACACTTAGCCTTCTGCCTTCAGCATCGTAATACAGAGTAGAAGGATATTATCTTTCTGGATGAATCCTATTTTGAGACTGGGGCACTTAGGAGACACTATACTTGTGGAGTTCTATGCCGAGCGGGAGAGGCATACCTTCCCCAAAACCTTAACTGCAAGTTCCTCAAAAAAGCAACTGTTATGTTCTAGGGAGCTATTGTGTATGGGTATAAAGGTATCTAATTACTTATGTATTATCTAATCTATTTCTATATACTTTTACTCTAATTGTGACTAATTTACATGAGATTTAGGTTCCCAACTTTCCTACTACCTTTATTGTACCCTCTATAAAACTCCAAAGCAGAAGACCAAGAGTGGAAAGAGGAACTGGCATGGTTACTAGATACAATCTAATAGCAGATGGAATAGTAAATAGTAAACCACTGCCGGGGTTGAAAGAAAGAGGAAAGGATCGGTTGGGGGGGGATTGACTGGTTCATTTATTGTGCATGAATTCAAATCCCCTTTTTACCCCTTTGCATTCGCTGCAAAGGGTACTTCTCAAAGACCAAGGCTTGTAATAATGGAGGATAATGCACCTTTGCATATCTACTATTACCACAACCTCCCTTGGGAGTGAAGCTGGGCCTTAGAAAGTTAGAGTAGACTGCTAACTCACCTGATCTTAATTCAATTGAGACAATCTGGTTTGAGATGAAGGACCAAATAAAGGAGAGGCTTGGGATTTGAATAACTGCGAGTGGTATTCATGAGATTGTTGCTGAAGAATGGCTCAACTACTCTATTGCAAAGATCAATCACCATATCTTTTCAATGCCAGATCATATAGAGGCCTGTATTCAGGATATAGAGAACAATTGTTTTAACTATTAGGTTTTTTATTATTCATTATACATTTAGTTTATCTAAACCTATATCTGTGGTACATGCCTTTTCTGTCAGAGTGACTGTTCTATGATGCTAACTCTCCCATTCTCCCTTGCTGTTCAGCAAATATTAGCCCTCGCCTCTTTTCTCAGGCATATGAGTACTTGACTATGGCACTTTTTTTCATCTTGAACAACTGGTCAAATTCTCAAAAGATACTTCTCATGCAGATCTCATCCACTAGGCCTTGGGAGCATATGTGGACCCGGTTGTTTTTAAAAACGTCAGGCAAAAATGAGCAAAATCAAAAAATATGACCTGAAATTAGATGTTAGCAAGTACTCTTACACCTTCTAGCTTCTACTTGAGCAATTATTATCAGGCTATTCTCAACTGCATGATCTATTGAAGAATCTTCAATTTACCTACAAACAAAACTACAGATACAATATACTAGTACCTTTATATGGAAAGACAACCTCTTTGGTAAAGAGAGCTCAAGTTGTAGACTATGCTGCCATAAAGGGTAACCAAAAGGTAACCTTAGCACGGATTTCCAAGAAAACAGATATTCTATTAAGTACCTGCTCAAATATTATTTGGGAAGTAAAGTGCAGAGCTGGAGAACCTGGTGGAAACCCAGATCTCTGTACTACAGAGAATTTGCTTCCAAAATCAAATAAGGAGAAGGAATCAAGATCTCTTCTCACAAATAATCAAAAGCAATACCTCACTACTGATACACTCTCTGACAGTGAGCATTGCTGAATGACATTTCAGTCATTAGGAGAGGCTGGTACTTTTTTTCTCTTCTTTACTTTCACTCTTAATTTTCTATAGTAATATGTATATAAAACTAATAAAGTATCTATACAAAAAGACTTGATGATTATGCATCTTAGTTATTGTAGTAACAGTAAGTATAGAGTAGAGATTTTGAAATAAGTTGACAACAAAACTTTTAAATGAGAAGAGATTAAAGGAAATAAAATCTAAGACTACCCTTTACATATTGATAAAATAAAAGATGTAAAAAATTATTTCTAGTATCTTGTATACCATCCTTTTGGTGCAATAATAGTCTGAACTCTCCATAGTATAGACCTTCACAACTGCTCAAAAAACTAAGAAGGTGTTATATCTTATACTATAGATAATATCTCAGCTAGCTTCTGCTTGACTTTCTTAGAACTACCAGGTATTGAAGCAATGTCAAGATACTGAATGTGAAGACTTTTCTTCAGCTCAATCCAGACATGTAACCAGTATGGGTACTAGATTAAGGATTGTTTGGTTTCACTGGATCATTTGAAACATGTTATATTTCAAAAGTATCACTTGATACTGTCAATGTTTTCTGTTTAGTTTTATAGTATCATTTGATACTTATTATGTTTCAAAAGTATCACTTGATACTTTAAATATTTTATGTTTTATTTCATAAGTATTAGTTAATATTTATATTATTTTGTGTACTATTATTTCATACACACATGGTTTTGAGAAATCACTCATACTGGCTATAAGTGATTATTGTATTTAAAGACTGCTAGATTCCATGATAGAAATAGTAGACTTCAACTAATAGTATTTCTAATACACTTGATTAAATAGTTCCTTCTTTGATCTCCGACAACACCTCTTTGAAGCCTTCTTTAGTAAGCAGTGATTGCCTCTTATGGATTTACAGGCTATCTACTCCCATTATTCAGATATGTAGTTAGCACCCCAATGTAAACTTATTACAAAACATGTTTTGAAGGATTAAGGTCTGATGAATATAGAGGGTGTTTAGCTAACTCAATTCCATTTTGATCAAACCAATCTTGTACTGCCTGAGCTGTATAAATAGTACAGTTGTCTTGCTAGAAGATAGGATCATCAAGGGTGTTATGGATGTGCTCTAGGACTAGAATAAGGTAGGTTTCAATCAGCTGGAGATACACCTACTGGTATACTGATTTCACAACTAAGGGAATAAAGA
The DNA here is from genome assembly GCA_003182015.1 of Tuber magnatum. Taxonomy (NCBI): domain Eukaryota; kingdom Fungi; phylum Ascomycota; class Pezizomycetes; order Pezizales; family Tuberaceae; genus Tuber; species Tuber magnatum. The sequence goes on along the minus strand of PYWC01000089.1, from coordinate 652,690 downwards.
TTTACCTCTTTTAGCCCGAGAAACATCCCTAAACCATCTAGGAAATCTCCTTTTCCTTTCCTACCACTCTTATACATTCTGGATACCACTTTTTAGATGCAGATCTGAATACCCATTTTTGCTTTACATTTCTATTCTTTTCCACTGAGTATTTACTACTCTAAATACTATCTTTAAAATCCTCTACCATCTAATTCTGGTATGTCTTAGCCCAGGCTAGACTCTTCTGAGTATTCTCTAGTAAAGCCTTTACTCTTTTTTTAGCTAGCTACTTCGTAATACTACGCTCACCAGGAGCCTAGTCTATAGTCGAAACTGAGATGTTGGGAGCCAATATCTACTGTAATTTCTTCCTACTCCAATCTTTATAGAGTTTGGTCTCCTATACCAATAACCCCTGAACTCCCCAAGGGAGCAGAAGTGGTCGACCATAAAAATATTGGTAACTCTGATGCTTGTCTTAAGATATAAAGCTAGTAGTGAAAGTTGAATGCAATATAGTTTAAGACTTCAAGATTGTATTCCCTGCTTGTACTATTGAACTATATGATAATGTAGGAAATAAAGCTGTTTATATATACTCATAATCTAATCATGTGTTTGCCACTCAACAAAGAAAATATCTATAAGTCATACATGGTTGTATACATGAGTCACACCAACTCATGTATACAACTATATAGAATAAGGAAATTGTGCATTTTAATACTTTCTCTATGATTTCATTCCTAATATAATTAGAATGCCTTTGAACAACAACTTGGTAGATCCTTTTGTACATAAATCTGCCAAGTGATTCTTCGTTCCAATCTGTGTCATAACTATTTCTTCCTTTTCTCTGTTTTTCTGAGTATAGTGATACTGCATATTGATATATTTTATTCAATTCAAGACTTTTGAGTTCTTGGTAAGTTTTAGCACTGTGGTGTTATTACAATGTATTATCGGTGTTGTCAATATACTCATTTGTGAGTAACCTCTGTTGACTGAGATTGCTTTTTTTGAAGCAAAAGCAAGTACTGTGTATTCTGCTTTAGTTGTCAAAAGGGCTGTAGTTCTTTGTTTTTTTTGACCACTATATAGGTGTATGTCCATATATTTAGATGATCAAATCTGTAAATGACTTGCAATTTGTGTGATTTGATGTATAGGAGCTGTTGCTATATATGTAAAGTAGTGGTATGTCTTTATTTTGCTTATAGCATAATCCTTTTTTAATTGTTGATCTGAGGTATCAAAGAACTTATTTAGTACTTTTAAGATGAGTGATTATTGGTTTGGCTGAGAACTAGCTTAGGAATGCAGTAGTATGAGTGATGTCTAGTCTTGTAGTGATGGTGGCATACATCAGTGATCCTATTATAGATTGGTATAGTCGTTGATCGCATAGATCTTTATCATCTTGTACTATCCTCAGAGATGAGTGAACCTCAATAGGTATTGTGATTGGAGTGGCTTCTAACATGTCATACTATTCCAACCGCTCTGTGGTGTACTAGTCTTGAAATAGTTGAATAGATTCTAATCCATTTTCTATCTGCATTCCTAGTAGGAGTGAGGTTTCTCCTAAGTCCATACACTGAAATTCAGGATGTATTTGTTAAGATATTCCTTAACTCTCTCAGGTGTTTCAGTTATTACTATGTCATCTACATAGATACAACAGTAGAGATCTCTCGTTATGAGGATACATGGGTCGAGAGTTGATATATTGAAGTTCATGTTAGTGAAAGTTTTGGTTAGACATTGAAACTATAAGAGTAGAGATTGTTTGAAACTGCATATATTTTGTCGAGCTTCTATACTTTTCCTGGTTGTCAGTACCCTTCAGATAGTTCAAGGTAGGTTTCTATATTGATATAACCATATAGAAAGGCACTCTTGATATCCAGTTGTTGTATGGTATAATAGCATTTAATTGATATACTTAGTAGGATTCTGAGAGATTCTAGTCTAGTGACCAGAGTATATACCTCTTTATAATCTACTCCAGGTTGCTGATTTAATCCTTATACACAATATCTCCCTTGACTTCTTTGTATAGTTTTGTTCTTGTTGACTTCCGCCTTGCATACCTATTGTCCTGATATTACTTTTACTCCTTTAGGTTTGTTGACCACCGCTCCCACCTTCTGTTTGTTCAGAACTTCTATCTCTTCATTCATGCCCTTTTTCCATTCCACCTTTTCGTTCAAGTTCATAGCTTCATGGTCTATGGTTGGATCTGGCATGTGATATATTGGGCCTATGAATTTACTATGATTTAGAGTATCTGGTTATTCTCGAATCTCCTCTGCAATGTATTTGTGTTCAGATTGGTATTGGATACCTCTAGTTCTCAGGGGTTCCTGCAGTTCATTTCCTTTCACGTAGTCAATAAACTCCTTATTCACCTTTTTTAGCCTGCCCTTCATTTTTTACAGCTTCTTTTCAGCCAGTTGATAGTGATAGGTTTTGGACTTCTCAGTTACTACTGTTTGTTGCGATAATCATCTTGCAGGGTCTCTGACTAGAGGGTCTCAGATATGAGGATCTTGTACCAGTAGTTCAACCTGTTTTCCTTTTTCAGGTCATTGTGGGAATCCACCAGGTAGGCTGTATTCTCAATGTTGTAGAGGTATTTCAGTTGACACTTGTATTGTAGACTGAGTCTTCTCTTCCAGTACTACTACCGGCATCTCTATTACCTCGTAGGTATCATGATAGTCTAGGAAATTATTCTTTTGTCTCTCGAACCTTATGTCTTTGATCTTGATTACTGTATATATTTCAGGTATGTATATTAGTAAATTATTGGGTTGAAAGTATATCCTACAAGTTGGCTAACCTTGGTTACCTGGTCCAGTTTTCCTTGATTTGTACAGAGTGTATGTATTAAGACACATATATACCAGGGACATAATTGACTGATAGAGGGTTTCGTATTATGGAGACTTTCAGAAAGGGTTTGTTTTATTGTTAAATACTAGTATCTGTTGTAGAAGTAGGTAGCCGCTGAATAAGCTTTATCCCATAGGAACTTCCTGTTACTGTATATTATACACTATACTGTCACAGATAGAGTATAGTTTATCCTTTCTGCCACTGTATTTAGAGTATGATGATTGGCAGGGGAGGTGGTATGCATTATGTCAGGACTTGTGAAGAATTCTGAGACTTGCTGGTTTATGTATTCTCCTCTCTTGTCATTGTGAAACCGCTTAATGCATTTCTGAACTGTGTTGGAAAGAGTTTTTAGAAGTTTTGAATCACTGTTTTTACCAGGGGTCAGTCCTTGGTCTTCAGTATGTATATTTAATAATATTTTGTATAGTTATCTATAAAAGACATATAGTACTTACTTTTATCCAGAGCTGGTGCAGACAGCAATTAGGACATAACGTATTTTACCCAGTAATGGGTCACCCCCCAGTAATGGGTCACCCCCCAGGAATGGGTCACCATATAAAATTTCGGCACTGAGATAAAAAGTGAAATTCCACAACCACCATTTAAGCTACGCTTATGAAAGTTATGACAGCTATAGAATAAGAGCATACAATGATTATCACAAAAGAACAGAACCTTTTAAAAAGAAATGGATATGGAATCCAGCAGAGTGATATTTTATGAGAAAATTCTAGTTCTCAGTTCAGGCTGAGGGTCCTGCTTCCCCACTCATGGAATAATTGATTGAATGCCTGGTAGATCTGTAGGGACGGCTGGTACTAGCACTCGAAGTTACGGATTTCGATTTCGGTACCTATTGATTGTAAGCAAAGGTTTTGAAAACCTCACACATATTGGACAAAATATACATACAGCTGGTTCTTCCTCTCCAGCACTTGATTCATCCTCTGTACTCTCTGAATCGATTGGGGTATCAGATTTCCCTGCAGGTATCTTGATCTTCTTCCTTGATACCCCTTGTCTCTTACCCTTGGCTCTCTTAAGTCTTCCTGCTTCAAGCCTAGCTTCCTTGTTGAGATCATCTCTTTCCTGCTTCTTGTACAATTCACCAAGAATCTTTGTATGAAGAAGAAGCCCTCTTTTGATTTGACGGCAGTCTGGCTTACTTGGCTTGATAGACTCAAGTTGTTTGATTGTTGCTTTCTTGAGAATTGACTATGTTTGGGCTTTATCAGCAACTTCAATTGCTTGGTTAAGTAAGACAGTGGCCTCTCCAGCATCTTCAAGTTCAGCAGCCTTTTTTCTAATCTCATCAACCTCTCGAGCTCTGCCATCTCTTCCACCTAGGGGGCGAAGTCCTGAATATCTAGTTGCGAGAGGAATAGCTGGAGTGGTATTCAGTTGCAGATTGGGATTCTGTAACACGCGTTGACGATTGAAGGGGATCATTCCACTTGAATGCCATGCTGACGCCACATTGCGAGCTGTCATAGCCTTCTCTCTAGCTCATTGCAGCATCGGATAGAAGTCCCCTTTCCGCATCTTCCTAAATGGCCCATGGTTGCATTGGAAGTCCTCCAGCTCTGGCTTGTAATAGTTTCCCAAGGGGGAAAACAAACCAATATCTAAAGGCTGCAGGATGTGAGTGGTATGAGCTGGAAAACAGAGAAGGTAGATGTTGTTGGCAATAGCATGCTCAATGAATGCAATGTTATTAACATGGGAGCTGTGACCATCGAGCACAAGGATCTGGTGATCAACTATGCCATTGGCCGGACGTGAGCGTAGTTCAAATACTTGCTCTAACCAGTCTAAGGCAATTTCTGATGAGGTGTATCCAGCCTTAGAGTAGGTGAAGAAGGCATCATTGTCGATCTCGTAGTTGATATTTGAATGGTGGCCCATCAGGTGTGCTGTGGAAGAGTGAATAACAAGAGGGGCCAATATCCTTCCATCTCCTGCAACTGCTTCAATCACTGTAACCCAGTCTCTCTTCCCATCCTGCATGATCTTGGGATTTCGTCTCCCTGTACGGCAAAGAACAGTTCTACCAGCTCCCAGTCCCATCGCAAACCCTTTCTCATCTGTGTTCCAAATATTCTCAGGAAGAACATGATATCGGCTCTTCAATTGATAGAATCTTTCCAAATGCGTTTGGAGAATTGAAACATCAGTAGCAAGAGCTCTTTGCTTGTCGATACTCTTTCCAACCTTGGCTTGAATACCTGGATGTCTCTGGACGAAGCGATCAACCCACCCTTTTCCAATTTCAGCAACTCTCCCTTTAGCTTTCAAGATTTCATACACCATTTGTAATACATGTCTTCGGCGAAGAGGAATGCCACGATCATCATAATCTTGAATTCTGTGAATAATAACCTTCTCCTCAAGGTGGCTGAGCAACTGCTGGCTCTCGTGTGCGATCTTTCGGGGTGTGGTGGTGCCTTTAAGTCGGTTCTGAAGTGTGGTATTCGAAACTCCGAATGTTTGAGCTAAGTAGCGTATCGAGAGATCAGGATCTTTGGTTTTGGTGCAAATGGCGGCCTCCAGGCGATTCTCCATATCAGGTTTCTTAACAGGCATTGGTGCTGGGTTGTTTTTTGATGAAATTTGATGTCAAAAGGATGATAGTTGTATGTTACAATTAAGTGTACTAGATGTATAAAAAATGCCATATCTTTAAAACTCTTGCTCAGCCTCAATTCTCACCCTAACCTTCTATAACCTTTAGGGTTTATAGCTAATAACCCATACTACAAGGGTGGAAAATACTAGTCTTTTTGCACAAGTGGTTCTATTGCTGTCTTACAATTTCATACATATTCATGATATCTCACTTGCACCATTTACTGCTCTGAAAATTAAATTAAATTTCTAAAAACCGGCAGGATTATTCTAACGTCTATAAACAATTATGCTTTTGAATTTGAATACGATCCTATTAGTATTATTATCTGGAATCACAAATTTGTTAAATATGAGTGGAGTGAACAAGTGACCCATTACTGGGGGGTGACCCATTACTGGGGGGTGACCCATTACTGGGTAAAATACGTTAGCAGACTCTGAGGATAAGGGAGCTCTGACTAGAGCCTGATGCTTGACGAAGTGATTATTAGAAAGGCTCATGATACTCTTGGGTAGATGAAAGTATAAAGATCATATCGTATAGTGAATATATTGATAAGATTATTTCTCTATCACTGGTAATATCTATAAAAGTTTAGGAACTATCTCAATATTTATATTCCTCCTCTTGGCGTTTGCAGACAATCTAATCCTCCCATCTTTCCCCTTATTTCCTCTGTCTGAACCTTGTAGACTCTAAAAACATTAACCCTACTTGACTCTGAATTTTGTGAGTGGTGGAAAGGGTGTTCTCATGTCTCTCCTCACAACATCTGCTCTATTTATAGTTACTCGAACTCTTTTATCATGGCAAGTGATTACTGTTTCAGCTTCTACATAGAGACTGATCAGCTCCGATGATAGACTTATCAATATAGTTGGATTCATCACATTTCTGCATCAACCCTGGTATGAGTGATATTCTGTCTTATCACATCAACAGTGGATGATTTTGTAATCATCCTCTGCCCGCAATGTTGACTGGTCACCGGTGTGCCTTCTCATGGCTCCACTTTGTTTGCGTTTGGGTGTGGAGGTACAATCATCTCTTAGGCTTCATTCTCTTATTCAGCTTTCCACTCATGTCTGTAACTCCGCAACAAATTGACAAAATCACTTTGTCTAACTTTTGCAGTACAGCCAAGGACTCCTTGGTTGGTATCCTCTAGTCGGTTGTAACAGGGGCACCCATAGGAAGATAGATCCTAAGGTTGCGACCGCACCGAACAACTTCAAACTTATCGGCAAAAGTTCACACAGATGTAAGCGTAAAGCAAGCAGTAAAACTTAATATTGCTAAGCCTGATGCTTTACTCAATTAAGGTCTCAAGAGGATTGATTGTTGGAGTAGGAGAGTTCTTGCATAGACATTCAAGTAGGTTTATCTTATGCTAGAAACTCCTCTATTAGTTTACTCCAACTTTTCGAGCACACCCTTCTCTGCTAAGTGTGGTCTGACACATTTCCTAGCACATGCTTCTAGCATGCATGTATCGACACACTCTAGTCAGTGTTCACCTTATGCAGTTCTTGTTTCTGTGGCGCATTTCCATTTTGTCCACTGGAGTGAAAACCTCTTCCCATTGGTGCCATGCCAGGTGGCTAACCGTCAAGACACCTGATGGACTGGACTATCTATGATACTCTTCCCATATGCATTGATCTTTACTTGACCCCGGAAGCTACCATGAGTGGTTTATTTATCCACTATTTACGATTCTCTGGGTTCAGGTGTCTTTCGCAGGATACGGTGGTCTGGGAGTGATCCAATAGGCGCTACCCATGACCACTACCCCAAATCCACCTTACCTGTAGTAGGAATCATGCTTTTAGTATATCTGTACTTCCCTTGCAGCGCCTATAGCGTTGGGGACATGTTTGGGTTTGGTTGGTGTAAAACTCTTCCAGTTGCCCTGGCACTACCTTGGAGTGCCTGCGGGACCCCCACGGTTAACGCCTGTTAACTCCATCAGTTTCGGTCCGTTTTACTCCAAATAACTTGGAGGAGGTACTCCACCTTCCATCCCATTCCGCCTCATATATCCTGCGAACAGCCTCTGGTCGACTGGACGGCAGCGATGCATATGGTGTTGCAAGCAGGTCGCAACAGAGTCCTCTTTGCTAGACTGCACACAACTAGGTAACCGTTTCCCCATGATGTCTGTCCCTCATGGCGGGGCCGGAAGGGCATGATAGGAATAATGTCTCCAATTTACACCTGCTTTGGTGCTCGGTAGCTCGCCCAATAGCATCTCTCGGAACCCCAGATTCCACTATTATGCGTGGCTTTGGGTGACGAACATTCTAGTTATTTTTCCATAACTCCCTGTGGGACTTCGTATTGAAACCTAGAGTTACTCAGGACTTTAGACAGGGTAACCTGAGCGCCATGGCAGGGTAACCTGGTCCTGAGGGTAGGGTAACCTTGTCTGGTGGACAAGTTGACTTTACCCAATTACCCAGTCTATTCTGTCGCCGGAGATAGATACTTGTAACCTTTCTCCAGCTACCCAGTTTTGCAGAGTATCGGCCCCTTCAGAGGTCCCTAAGTGCGCTGACATCACTCCCGGATATAGCCAAGTACCTAAGTATCCTGCCCACCATTTTTGTTCATGCCGGAACCCAGGCAATTGGGTCTGCATGGATCACGTACTTACTTGCCCACCGCTTCCTACCAGTTCGCCTCATGGCTGTCTGTATGGGTGTAGGTTCAGGCTGCCATAGCTCATGTATGTTGGGTCATTACATTGGTATAGTATGAGGAATTTATCTATTTATTCATATTGGTACAAAACATCTTATACTCCAAACAGTTCAGCAGACTTTGGAATTAAACACGTGCCCTTTTGCTAATAGTTATGTGTTATGCCTATTGTACTATGAAAGTTTGTCTTCATCTTATGTATAACAACACCCTTCTCATTAGATCTGAATGTATCTTTTTAAAGAGGTTTTTGGTCAGGATTCCACCACAGGGTGGTAATGACTGAGTGACTTTTTGTTGGTTATATGCTTTGCAGTCAAAGTCCTTTGGAGTAGGTAGATGGATTAGGTCCTTGCAGTAATCTTTTATGATACTTGGGTGTCCAAGGGCCTAGTACCTTTCTTCATATATGGTCATCAATGCATATTGCTTGTCTAACTTTACATGTCATAACCCTCCATTCTTTTCTGTCATCATGAATGCCTACCTCTTCTCATATATCCTTCTTCCTTTTTCTACTATGATCCTGACTCCTCTATCATTCAACCTTGATTTTGATACCAGTAAGTATCAAAAGATGGGTACATACATGGTTCCTATAAGAAAAACTTGTTGTTGAGATTGTTCTAACATGTACACATTGAGTCGTACATCTTCAGATGCAGTTGCCTTATGAATTCTACCATTTGCCCTTATTACCTTGTCATTGTATGGTTTCAGGTTTTAGAGGTTAAATGAGTTTGGTAATATGTAGGAGGTAGCTCCTGAGTCACAAACCTATTTAATAGGGGTATCCTCTTTCTTTGATTACGATTTTGTCATTAAGAAAGTGGTGTATACAGTTCTATTGGTAATCTTTGTGACCTGGGTCGTAGCTTTCTTCTTTCTTTAAGGTGATTGCATCAGTTTGTTGTGTGGCTATCATATCAGAAACTATTAGACTTGCCATACATGCATTTCCCTTTTCCAAAATTCTTCTTCTTGGGTTCCAGAGCTAAGAGGACTTTTCCTTGCTCAGGTTTTTGTATTGTTTTGGTAGCTCAGCTCATGAAGGTATTTCAGATATCAGCACATGTAACAGTATCTTTTATGGATAACATATCGCATATGTTGGGAAATTTTTCTAGAAGTATTGCGATGAACACACATCTCTTGAGTACCTCTGATTGTGTGAATGGTTTCATGATTTGGCAAAATTCTTCTAATGATTTTCGGCTGCTTTTGTCTACTAGACTGCATTTTTGACTGAATAGGGTTCAAGCTATTTTGAACTTGGATGCAAAGTTGGACATACTCATCTCTTTCAAGTATTCAGGACATATAAGGTTTGCGGGGAGTGTGCTGTTGGTATTCAGGGTTTCCTAACTGAACTAATTCTTGAGTGACTGCCATGCTTGGGCAGAGGTTTCATAGAAGACTACATCAGTATGGTAGATAGAGTTAAACACTTGGTACAGTAATACAGTTACTTGATTGTTTTTGTTGTCCTATTCTTCTGTTTTCTTTATACTAGTTGAACTGCCTTTGGCTGCCAGTTCTGGCATCTCTTCAGTTCCGCTTACAACTTTCCCTAGTCCTGTCCCCTGAACTGCTGTCTCCTAGGCCTTTGTTCAGGTGTGATAGATATCTTGACCATGGAGTTTGGAAACGTCTTACATAGAAATGGAGAGGTTGTTGGGATTGTCTGAGATGATGGCAGATGATTCTGGGGACATAATTTTGGCAGCTAGTCATGAATTCTCCAACAACTTGTGAACTTATTCTAGTTCAGTTCTGATCCAACATTTACAACCATTCAGTTGAGAGGAGTATGAGGTACTGAATAGTAATATGATGAATGTCTTCCTGATAGTAGAAATAACAGAATAGTGTAATGTAGTTGACTGACAATGGTCAATTTGTTTCATAGTTTCAACAGGTAAAGAAGGAGAGGCAATTAAAGTATTGTCTTGCTAGCATGAAGGATGTGAGAGGTAATGGCTTTAGCATTTTGCTGATGGAATGGAATCTTTGGATCTAACGGCAGTGTGATATTTGGCTAGCAAGTCGCTTAACTGAGCTCATAACCTGAAAATGTTGGTAACTCTGACACTTGTCTTATGATATAAACCTGGCAGTCAAAGTTGAATGCAATATAGTTTAAGCCTTTAAGATTGTATTCTCCACTTGTGCTCTCAAACTATATGATCATGTATGAAATAAAGCCATCTCTATATAACTATAATCTAATCATATACACAGCCACCCAACTATAGAAATATCTCTGAGTCATACATAGTTGTATACATGAGTCACACCAACTCATATATGTGACTGTAAAGGATAAGGAAATTATACATTTTAACAGACCAGAACATAGAAGGTTTTTAATTGAACTCTGCTCTAGAGACCAAGTAAGGAAATTCTGGACAGTTGACTACAGGCAGTCAATAATCTGGCTAACCATTGAAATTTGCTAGAAAACCTCAAAAAAGATAAGAATTATGCCTTCCTCAACTCCAGAAAGCTCTTTGCGCTATGTCTTGGATGCTACAGTTGATGTGGTGGGGTTGCATCACCCTTACTTACATGCCCTTTTTACCAAGAGTTTTGCTTAGGTACTTTAGAACAACCTCAAGCTTGCTCAAACTCTCCAGCTTATAACTTAACTTAATATAAATGAAGTTCTCAATGATCAAACTAAACTATATTAACAGAGGCAGTGTCTGGGGTAACATGCTTGCCCAAAGTTATGGACAGGAAACTAATGCCAGATCGAAACCTGTCATCTAGTTCTAGTCAGACGTTGCCCTCCTCTCATGACATATCACTGCTGTCACGGCACAGCATGCTGGAATACTGATAGATATCCCAGAAGGCGAGTACTACTCTGTAACAACAAGACCTTTGGAGAAACTTTCAAACCATGCTATCAACAGATGCATTTAATGTAAGAGAGCACCAGAGTTTATACCACTAACATCAGGTAAGTTAATAAGACACTCAAAGTGGCAAACAAACAAGTACAACTGCTATGCCACCCTATGCACAAACCAAACCATGCAAATTCCAGCCCACTTATTGGCCCTACTTACCCCATCCAATCCTGTCATGGGACATCTCAAACAACATTGTGGCCAGTATCCAGTCTCTCATGTCCATTCATCATCCTTTTTATAAGACTAGTTACAAGGCTAACCCTCTGCGGGACAACCGCTCTCCCAGCTGCTCCTGCTCCCAACCTTCCCAACAATCTACTATTACTCCTGCTGCTAGGTCCCTTCATTGACACTTCTAACCGCATGCTTCCACTCCCTCTGAGAATATTTGTATCTAAGTCACTAGCACTTGTGATAGTGGAGTAGATGTAGTGAACAAGATATATTTTTAAGACCATAGATTAATCCAAGCTTGCATACTCTTCTAACTGAAAGGAAAAATACACCCCTATTTATACCCTTCTATGGTTATGCAAACACTGACTCATACCAAAGAAATCTATAGAACCTGCTAGAATCTTCTAGCATAACAACAGGTCATGTGACTGTATCACATGACCGATACAGTCACACCACCGTACAGGAATAGGATAACGTAATTTTGAACACCCTCATATCCAAAGAGATAATCCCCCAATGCCGCTGGACACCGCTTCCCCAGCCTTGCGCGTTATTTTCTCCTGTGTGGTTTCATCGGCATATTCCGGCACTACCACGGCGGCAAGAGCGATGGTCGAGAGAAGTGTCAGGACGAAAGAAGCCCCGCAGAGGGTGTCGATCATATTTCGGAGGTGCACGTTTATTGCAGTTAGGCCGAGTTTGTTAACCAGTGTTGCTATGGCGGTCTGGTAGGCTTTTGCTGGAGCGTTAGTCTCATGTATAACAGAAACGGAGATCCCGAGCAAACTAGCTGTCGGTAGGGAAATCTTTCACTGGCGTTCCATAGTGGGGGAGAAGTGGGGGATGTAATCGTGGCGTGAGATGATATGGGAGTCAGGCAACCCCCTGCAGCAAAATATTAGCAATACTTGTAGATTCCAGCAAATAAAATATAGACCGGGGTTTAGAGATTGGACGAACATAAAACTCTTCTGACTCCAGCCGCTTCTCCTACCGCCGAGCCCTTCCTTCAATCTCTTTCCGGTTCTTCAAGATCTGTTTGCCAACATCCCATCCCCTCTGGAATTTTAGAAATGCTTTTTTCTCATCCCACAAATGCTTCATCACCAGTGTAGATCTTACCCTCCCAAAAAATAAATCCCCAGCCTCCTTGATGCTTATCGGGACCATACCACCACCTTCTGCTCTAGAAGTGCACCATCCTCCTTCCACCAACACTTTCCGGTAAGCTTCTTATCAAAGCCAGAAGAGGAGCAAGACAGATATAAGAAGGGAAAATTACCGTTTGTTTGATAATTCAGTTTCATCCCCCCTTTCCCTCTAACACCCGGAAGGCGGTGGAGGCGACGGGGCAGGAGTGGCAATCTGATTCGTCTTATTCAAGATATATCCTAAATTCTCGCCACCACCCTTTACCCCTAACAGCACTTCTTGGTCCCGGCCTACAGTCGCAGTACTAATGGCAGAAGATGGTAGAAACAAGTTTGTAGCTAATTCAAAAAGGAAGAGAGGTTTGGGAGGACCGTATGCCAGATATTGAGCCATAATTCCTTGCCTAAACACACTATGATCCAAGTTTGATGCTGTGATTAGTCCCTTGCCCACCTCTGCGTCCAAACCTGCCAGCCCGCGTGCGTATGTCTTAGCTTTCGCAGGTGTGTATCAGGCTCGACGGAAACGGATAGCATAGTTTTCCGTGTGAGAAGGAGCATGTTCACAAATGGTAAGGTGACACTATCTTCCCATTGCAAACGGCTCAAAGTCTTTGCCAGGAATCCCAATAAACCACTCTTTCCCCGCAAATCAGCAATCTCGTCACGGAGTGACTCAATTTGTTGGTCCATTCCCGGCATTTACCCCTCTGCATCCTCGCCATAGCCGTGAGTAACCTCCACCAGAAAGCAAAATTTAGTTAGAGCATACCGGAGTTCCTTCCTCTTCCTTCCTGCCCCTTCCTGTTCCCTCCTGTTCCGGTCCCTGTCTCTTTCCTTTATCTTATCTCTCGAATTACTACCAACAGCAGCAGATTCTAATTCTCTCCCTACCGGACATCGAACACCATTAAATTACGCCTCTGCAAGCCCGGCCTGCCTTAATAACGCAACGTTTCCTAATCCTGTCTAGATGGCCCACTTCGGGAACAGTCTCCCTAAATACACCCTGAACAGCGTAGGCCAACCCCTCAAGACTATTTTCTTGTTCCCTCTAGTTTGCATGCTCCAGGAGGCCCGCACATCGAGATATAAAATGCCGGCGCTTGACATATTTGCTAGCAGTCCATCTTGGAGGCCAGTTTCCGGCCAGTGATTCAACATTCTGGTCCGGCGGGAGCGACAGAACAGTGTAAATTTCCTCAGAGGTTTGTTTAGACAGTAGCAGAAGTGAAGGGTCGTTTGCGATTGAATATGAGAACTGCTCCTTCGGTTCCGCAGTAACAGCATACGCAAAGGAGTAACCAAAGATGTATTCAGGTTGCTGGGTAACTGTCAGATTTCCTGTTCGAAATTTCCTCAAACGTGCCACAAGCACTTAACAGGTAGGGGCAGCAGCCGCAGAAGCTCATGTAGAAAGCTCAATCACCTGGTTTGAAAGGTAAAATTCCAATTGATTCCGGCAAACTCCCATGCGGAGCCGTAAGCAAAAAGAAAAATTGACCAAGTACGCCTATAATCTAGGCGCCTCGGCCACCGGCCACTTCAACTGCATAAAGCTTAAAGAATCCTGCGACAATCCTGGTTTTCCCCTGATAGCTTCATCCCTGTTACCTTCCCCACTGCCTGTCGGGCTCCTCTCTCATTTTGCTCGTGTCAATACCAACTTGGTTTGTGATGTCTGCCGCGGATCCGGACGGTACAATAGGGAGGTCACCTCCACGACCTCCACCCCCGCCGCCTTCGCAATCACCATTAGCATTGCCCGGCCTGAAGTTAGAGGATTGCATCGTGATGTCCGGGTGTTATATGGTGGCAAAATCGCTTTCGTAGGTTTAAGAAGTGCCGACCAGAATTTTGGCCGATGTAAGGTTGAGATGCTATCCCATAACCTGTCGAGACATTCCGGTCCTGTTTAAAATTTGGAACACTAGCCTATTTGGATAAAGCGCCGAGTCACCTGATATCAAATAGAAGAGACTATATACAGTGAAATATAGTAAAACACTCATAGCATAAGGAAAGATTGTACTGTCTACAGTATTCATTTACTGACCGAACATTGCCAGTGAAGCCGCCTCCGTTGACCTTTTCCCATCTACATAGAGCATAGTGAGTGCGAGTAGGCTGTTACTCATAAGAGTGTGTGGGTGGAGGAGGAAAGGGAACTGGCTGAGGAGGTTTTGAGCGAGCAGAAATGTAGAGTGTGCGCTCGGAGTTACTGGCGGAGTAGTTGTAGTATGGAGAGAGCTGAGATACGGGGTAGGCTGAGGGACTTGGAGATGGGTGAGAGTAAGTGAGTGGGGAACAAGAGGGTGCAGGGCTAAAGTGAGAACTAGAAGATGCAGGGCCGTAGTGAGGACAAGAAAGTGTGGGGCTGTAGTGTTGGCCGGAGGTAGTAGATTTGGTGAAATGGGTGGGTGGTTCTGATTCCTCAAACATTTCCTCACACTCAGTTAAGCGAATCTCGATCAGCTTATTAGCCAACCTTTCACGAAAAAGGTAGTGCTGACTTTTGCCCTTATTATGGGGATAGAGAGTTTTCAGTAGGCGATAGGCATTAATGATAGAGGTATCTAAAAGCCAATAAAACAGTGGATACCAATTGCGCGAAGCCCTCTGCTAGGTGCTGGAACAGCTGCACAGTTGATCCACAATGTCAACACCACCCATGTGATAGTTGTAGTTATTGATAAAGGTAAGGATCGGGAGTGTCTTTCGAGGTTGATCACCAAAAGTTCTTCTAACCATTAGGGCATTTGTGCCGCTCTTTTTTTGGGTGCTGATGGACACGCTCCACAGTACTTGTGATATCGTGATATGTAGTCATGAATAACACAGAATTGTTATCAAGCCAGACTAAGCAGCATGTGTTGTCCACCACAGTACAACTTAAATAGCCCCAGGGGAGGACCTTCTTCGCTTCTGACTTTTCTATTTTCAAGCAGGAAGGAAAGCCTTATGCATCAATACGTGTCATACCCACAGCACCAATCCCAATCTTTAGTAACTCTTCAAATAATAGTATATTAGTAAAGTAATTAGCTAATACAAAATTCCACCTCATGCTCTCTGATAGAAGCCTTGCTAACTGATAGACACCAGAGGCTGTTGGAGTCAAGTTCAGCAGCCTGACTAATTCTGCAATATCTTCAGAGACTGAGTACTAGAGAAATCCATATATATAGCCACGGAAACAGTGAGCAAAGATCTTATAACCCTGTTTAATTGGCTTATTTTTCACCTTTAGGGTATGGTGACTATGTTTATAGAATCTCACCATTGTTTCCTCAATAGCTAGCTTTGTTCCAGGAAGAAAGTATCGATGATAGGTTTTTCTCAATCAATCTGCCAAAGAACTAAACTTCCAATACTAGTCTTTTTGATCAAGCTGAATGGATGGATCCAATACATGAAAAAAGCACTTAATTTGCTGGAACCGAGTCAGAGACATACAGTGTCTCAGGACCCTAGAGCGGTATGGAGCTGAAAGATAATGTTGGTGTAAGACTAGCCATACAGATATCTTTCTCCAAGAATTTCTTCCTTCCTTTCACCAATGGAGCACACTACTGGGTTCTCAGTAAAGGCCCATCTTAATTGTCAACTCAAGCCATAGCTTTAGCTCAGTAGCAGAGGTTGTAGTCTATCCATGGGATTGACTAACTCTTTGTCCAAAGACAGATCCTCCTTCTGATGCAGCTCTTTTGACTCTTGTTCTTCTCTTCCAGGCTTTTCTCTTTATCTCGGCATACTAGTTCGCACTAACAGCCAATTCCACAAAAATCTTATTGCTAAAAAAGAGCAAAAACAACTGGTATGGCTTATGTGGACACTCTTCTGGCAATAAGTCCTACTTTCTACCTTAGTCTTCCTTTCCTATTCTGAAATTCTTTTTCATACCTTTGAGGAGTGCTCTGGGTATGGGAGATTAAATGGATAAAATTAGAGTAGTGCTAGGAGTGAATCAGCCGGGGCTCACTGCTTGAGTAGTGTCTTCTTCAGTTGTAAAATAGTGGTTAGAGCTATTAGCTGGTCTACTACTTGCTTCTATTCTGAAGTTGAACTGGTCTCTGGTACTTTTTCGTCTGCCGTCATTGTCTCTTCAAAGGATTAACATCTTCTAGAAAGTTGGAACTATTTGCCAAGTGAGAGTTATTGATTGGTAAATTACTAAGAACTTTCTGCTTGGTGGGCATTTCAATACTGACTTGAAGAATCTGCAAACAGTATTCTTCACAAATGAGCTGAGATTGAGAATGTACCTACAGCTATTCCTTAATAGGCTAGTGTCCCAAATTTTAAAACAGACAAGCATGTCTGGACAGGTTATGGGATAATTGTAGTATCTATCAGGTATTAGTAGCCTCGACCAGTATGACCACACTTGGTATACAGGAAGTTACATCATGCTTTCTTAGTAGATGGCTCTGTTACCCAGCTAGAAAGTGGGTAGGGGTCCTTGAGCCTCCACATACTATAGACTAACTGTTGTCCGGAATATGGTTTATGTATTGTTTGGATTGTGAAATAACTAGTACTGGTACCAAGGTTGTGGCTAGCTGCCACAACCCCCAGCTGATCGCTTGCTCATGACCTGGGGCACTCTAAAGAGTGCCTATCAGCTCAACATAACTTGTGGCTCAACACAATCTTTTATAGCTCAACACAACCTTTTGTGGCTCAACAGAACCATTTGTGGCTCACCATTGTGGTTCAACATGATATTATGAGTCTATTATATAAAGGATTCTAGTTTAAATTTATTTTCTCTGACTTCAGTTGTTTCTTGATACCCATAACTTGTTACGGTTTCCCACTACTCGTTGTACTCGCAACAGGTAATAAGCCTCTTCTTCTTCTTTCAAACTGCACTGCACTGTGTCCAAGAACTCTGCGAGTTCCTTGGCCTTATATTAGTATTCTCACATAAGAATCAGTTTCTCACAAGCACCAAGAGTCTTGGTCTTTATATTGCTAACTGGATCTGCATAGCAGATAGGTTCTTGACTGTATGTCTGATCTGCGTAGCGGAAGGGTTAGAAGCATAAAGGTTTTGTATTGTAAGGAGCATAAAGTAGTAGATAGGAAAGAACAGTAGATGGTTGCATGAAGAGCTAACCCATCTGTAAAAACCCTGACCTTTATATAGCCCTCTTCCCATAACCCTAACCCTACCCTGATCCTCAAGCGAGGTCAGGTGCAAAATCATTTATAACATTGTATGACTTAAGTGAGTCATGTGTGCAAAACATAAAACATCCCATGACGTCTAACCAGGGTCATGTGTAAAAAGATAAATCAAACGCAATATAAATCAAAGATATAAACAAGCCACATGACCTACTAATGAGGTCACACGCGAAAAATAAATGAGTCTGCCTTGCCAGTTAACCTTACCAGCTAGCCTAGACTCTTCCCATGACTTTAATCTTACATTATATGTGAAATGCAAGCAAACATAAACGAGTCCCGTGACCTGCTAATGAGCTCATGTCATAGGAACAAAAGGTGAAGTTGGAATTGAAGGATGATGGTGATTGATTGAGTTCCTTCTCCACTTCCTCCTCTTCTCTTCTAAGCTATCGGTGCAGTGTGCTTAGCACTACACCAGCCTTAACACCTATTCTCTATGGAAACTTAGGTCTCTTCTAGTTACATAGAATATCACTACAACTGCCTTCCCCTCAAAAATAAGTTCCCGCTTCCATCCTCTTTCTAGTGTTGTGGTAAGTATCTACTCTTTGTACAGGGCCAAACCTTTCTAAGCTACATGTTTACAGACTTAGGACTTCCTCATGGATATGATAAACACCTCTCCTGTATCTCTCGAGACCATAAACGATTTCCCATCATTTCGTTCAGCCAGTATTGTCCCCTGTAACAGATCCAGTACTCTGCGCTTCCTTTTCCATCCACTAGGTCGTAATGGTTTTTCTGTTCTCAATTCCTGAGACAAGCCCACCTTCTCATGCTCCTTGAAGTCAGCTAGTGCTTCTTCAGCATGTGTCAGATTTTCCAACGGCTCCCAGGTATGCTCTTCTTCCCCAACCCATTTGACCTTGAACTCCACTCGTCCTCTCTTATCCATGTTACGCCATCTGGACAATATTTTCTCCAATTCAAAAGATGCTTCAGCATCAGGAAAACCATGATTCCGTTCAATGCGAAGAGGTGAAGGACCATCCTGTTGGCGTGAGTGATCAACTGTCGACTTCTTCAACATATCAACATTGACTGTTCGGGAGAGTTTCCAATGTCTCGGGAAATCAGCAATCTCGAAGGCATTCTCCCCTGTTGCCTTTCCAAGCTCAAATTCTCCCATATACCTATGCTGGAGGGCCTTCCGATGGGAGTTGTCAGGCTGGCCATCCATAGTACCATCATTCACATATGTAACAGGGAGATTGCGGGTAGAAACATAGACCTTGTCTCCAGTCTGAAAAGTGTGTAGCTGACGATACTTGTTAGCTGATATCATATGGTCTTTCTAGGCATGAAACAAGTTTTGCCGAATTTCAACCAAGATGTCGTGTATGTGTTGGGCAAAGCTTTGGCCTGAGCTTATAGAATTTGTCTCATTACTCCTCTTCTTACCAACCCACAAAGCTGTCTCTGGCGGCCCATGTCTGGCAGCTGCAATTGTATCTAGTGGCATTCTCGGAACATAACTAAGGTCCGCTTCAAATGGAGTCATCTTGATTGCCGTTTGTATTGTAGAATTGTAGGCAAATTCAGCTAATGGAAGTAACCTATCCCAGCTCCATTGCCTGTTGGTCGCATAGGTATGCAAATATCGTTCTCCTATACTACTTCCTTTTTCATCTTGCCTATCCCTTTGTGGGTGAAAGGAGGTACTCATAGCCAGCTTGGTTTTCCAGATCTCTATCAGCTTTTTCCCAAAGTCAGAGGTGAAGCAAACATCGCGATCTGATACTATTATGTTGGGTAAGCCATGTAAGCGTACATAATATTCTAAGAACAGCTGGGCAAAATCAGTGGCTGACATAGCCTCCCTTGTCGCAACCCAGTCTGCTCACTTGGTTAGCCCATCAATAGAGGTGACGATAGTATCATTTCCGGCCTCAGTCTTTGGTAGCTTTGTAATAAAATCAATAATGATTCTTTCCCAGCAGTTTTCAGGAATATCGAGTGGCTGTAGTAGACCATATGGGACTTGATTTGAACTCTTAGTCCGGTGGCATGTCGCACACCTATGTACATACTGCTTCGTCCCATGAAATAACCGTGGCCAATGAAATTACTGAGCAATTGCAGAGGAAGTTTGTCTTGCCCCAAAGTGGCCCCCCGATAGACTATCATGAGCCTCATACAAGATTGACCTTCGAAACTCAGGATTTCTAGATATACAAGGCCTACCAAACTGAGTATGTATTATAAAGCCATCTGAATCAAATCAGTATAACCTCGATCGCTCTTGCTGTTGTCGAGACTTAGCATACCATACTTTTGCACTAGGTATCCACTCTCACTTGTAACCAGTGTGGGTACTAGGTTGTTGTATGTTTGGTTTCATAGTATTGTTTGATACTTGTATTGTTTCACGTGCTATCGTTTAATACATACATTGTTTTATGTTTGGCTTTACAGTATCGTTTGATATGTGAATCGTTTCGTAGGCTATTGGTTGATACACACCTTGTTTTGCAATATCGCTCATACTGGAGATAAGCAATATGCTGTATTTAAAGACAGCTGATTCCCGTGATGGAAACAGCAGACTTCGACAAAAAGTATTCTTAGAACATACTTGGTTGAACGGTTACTCATTTGATCTCCTATTACACGCCGTTCGAAGCATCCTTTAGCAAGCAGGACTCGCTTCGTGTTGATCACAAAGCCATCTGCTCCTATCATACCGCCACGTGGCTAGGGCCTGGCCCGAACATGTTACCTTTTTTTAACCTCCACAAGTGGTTAAGAAACCTGCAGGGACCTGGTCTGATCAACCGACAAAAGGTCCCATAGCGAAGGTAGCATCGGGGAGCGGGAGAACCTTGAAGGGTCGGCTCCACCAAAACGACACCATTGAGTCACTAGGGACTCGAAGTGGGAAGCAGGTCCCACGAGAAGGCCTTACCAAGAAAAGGCAACCCAAGAATCCAAAAGGGCCCAAGACTGACTTCAAAATTGACGAAGCAGAAAGACAGCTAGCGCGAGACTTGGCCAAGCAGACCTTTAGTGAATCGGCTGACAACTTAGCAATGGCAGCAACCAGCCTTCCTGGGCTATTTCCCCCCACCCCAGCAAAGGAAAGGCACTAGCGCAACCACTGAAGAAAGATAGCATACCTGTTGGGACACCTAAGAAGGAAGAAGACGACGAAGAAGTATCAGATCACTCAGTAGTAAGGCAGCCACCAGACAAAAACCCCTGCGACACTGCATAAAGCTCCTCAGACAACAGCTCAAGTAACGAACAGTCCGAACACGATATGTCTGAAGGTGGACCCGCCAGACTGCCTGGCCCAGGGGCCAGGTGAACAGGACCAAAAATCCAACGTCCGCTGCCACTCTTATTCTCGGGCGAAAAGCACAACTTAAAACCTGAATGATTTGACCGGTGGGTTATAACAACTTCCCAATACCTTGTCCTGCATGGAGTGGACAAAACCAAGGAAGGAGGCGGAGTATACTTCGGAAGCTTTTGCACCGGAAAGGCAGAGGAAGCATACCACCAAGCAATGAACCACTATGAGAGTAGGGAAAAAGTCTGAGGAACGACCCTGATAAAGTACTTGAGAGAGAGATTCCAATCCTTGCGAAATACGGAAGAACTATACAAAAGGTTCAAGGATATCCAGCAAGTACGAAATGGCAAAACAGAAAGAATAACCCTGGTCATGACGGATCTCTCGATGTATCATGGATGATTGCCTACCGGGATAGTGTCTCTGTATACGCTGCGACAAAGATTGTCTGAAGCAATGTATCCCAGACTACGCCAGGAGGTAGAACCCATGGAGGAGGATGGGGACTCCTTTGACAAGATAGTCAAGCGGGCCGAACGCAAGGACGCTGTCCTGTATGACACAGGACTTTACTGAACCCACGTGCCACGGCAAAGGAATAGCAAAGGATCATTACAGCGGGATAATACGAAGCAGGATAAACCATACCGCAAGGTTTCAAAGGACAAGAAGGCCAAGAAGCAGAAAGGACGCGAGGAAGGCACATGTTTTGAATGCGGAAACAAGGGACGCTATGCAAAGCACTGCTATTCCAAAAAGGGAAAGTGAAAAGCCACTAAGCAAGAGGCTAGCATGAACCACATGGAAGCAACTGAATGTGACGAAGTGGAAATTAACTCAGTGGAAATGGAAAGCCTTTGAATGCAACCAACATTGGTAATGAGGCCCTGTGACGCTCTGGAAGGAACAATTCACATAGCAGGCCACCCAGCAAAGGTACTATTCGATACGGGAACAATCGGCTGCGACATAATTAGCGCCACCTTGATATCTACGCATGGCATCCCTACGGAACCTCTACCCCAACCAACAACACTCAATATGGCAATGAAAGGATCCCGCTCTTCAAGCCACAAGAAATGTGGACTGACCATTGGAATCGGGAAAAAGAAATGGACAAATCAAGAAATGTTGGTAGGGAACTTGGCAAAGTACAACGCCCTGATTGGAATGCCATTCCTGAAAAGACATAATGCTCTTATCAGGTGTGGGGATACAGCAGTGGAATTTCCCGATGACAAACTACGTGTGCTATGCAAACCAACAAGTGGGGAATTCCGAGCCGCTGTGCCCGATACAAACACAACAACATTGTTAGAAGAATACAAGGATCTATTCCCAGCAAGGTCCCTGAAACGGTACCCCCTGTGTGTAAGATTAGCCACCACATTCGACTAAAAGATCCAACCAATCTAGGAAACCAACCAACATGCTCGATCCCAGAAGCCTACAAGGAAAAACTCATGAACTGGGTAAACGAGAAATTACGAAGTGGAGTAATTGTACGACAGGAGGTTCTCGGAGCGTCACCTATTTTTGTACAACCCAAATCAGACGGAAGGATCCGCCCCCTGGTGGACCTGAAAGTAAGGAACGATAACACGATCATGGATAGTCCATCGATTCCAAACTAACAGCAGAGTCTTAACTGAATAGGACGAGCGAAGTTCAGGAGTAAGATCGATCTAAGCGACGCATATTTCCAAACACGAGTGGACAAGGACAGTGTTAAGTTCAACTCATTCAAAACCCCGTTCGGAGGATTTGTGAGCAAAGTAATGCTACAAGGAGACATGAATACAGCAGGGATATTTATGCGGATAATAGAGGACCTGCTAAGGGAATATTTGCATTATTTTGTATGCTTATACATTGATGATATTCTCATATTTTCAGACACATCAGAGGAACTCGACAACACATACGGAAGGTATGTGATCGACTCAGAAAAGAAAATTTTACGGGAGCAAAAGGAAGTCAGTACTTTTTGCGGACAAACTGGAAGTATTAGAACACATAGTGGACAACGGGGAGATCCATGCCTCCCGCCAGAAAATATCATCCATTGCAGAATAGGAAACGCCAAAAAACAAGAAGGAATTGCAATGATTTCTAGGAATAGTGAATTATGTGGTTCAGTTTCTCCTACACCATGCTACGTGGACGGCACAGCTAACCGACTTAACGGGAAAGGCCGAATTCGTATGGACAACGACCCACCAGACCACATTTGATATGGTCCGAAAGTGAATCATCGATCACCAAGTCATGCGACCAATAGACATATGGAGCAAGGAACCAATTTGGTTGGTTACAGACACCTCAGATTTAGGAGTTGGAGCATGGGTGGGACAGGGACTTACTTATGAGACGGCACAACCAGCCGCGTTACACAGCAGAAAGTTCACCAACGCTCAGATGAACTATGGGACCACTGATAAAGAGGTCTGAGCAATAGTGGAAGCGCTTAACCGGTTCCACTATGTACTAAGGGGAAATTCCTTCACGATAGTCACAGACCACCAACCCTTAACACACCTGCGAATGGTCAAGAACCCTACCAGGAAACAGGGGAGATGGCTAAGTGCCTAAGGAAAACACGACTCGAAAATAGTCTACGCACCAGGAAGCACGAACTATATAGCTGATGCCCTTTCCCAGCTTTGCGATGGAGAATCAGACTTGAATCCACTCTATGTCTACGATTATATGAAAGAATCGGATGACATCTCAGGTAACACGGTCTACGAGCAAGAATCAAAGACAATGGAGCCCACGCATGAGTTCTCCCCTACTTCCCCTCCTTTCTCCTATGCTGAGTACCCCAACGAGGCCCCTGTACCCCCTGAAAGCCCCTGCTCAGTAACAGCTGGAAACGATTGAGGTGACAAGTATACCCTGAGAAGTCCGCCACCGGAAGAACTCCAACATAGTACCTTACACTACTCACACTGTTACGTGGATCATTGCCCATATCATCAAACCGAGATCAAATTCACGAACAGCCATCCTAGACGACGGGGAAAATCGACCGCTTACCCACTGAGTAAAGGACCGAGCCCCCCAAGTACAGAAATAGACCCGAGCCCTCCGGAATCCTCCCAAATTAATGACTGGGAATGGCAACAAATGACCGGTGGAAGACCAATTAGTGCGGGAGAAGGGCCGCCCACCCTTGCCCAGCCGACGCCCAGGTCTTATACAATTCCGGCACTGCTAAACCCGGAAGCTCCGGCATTTCAAATGTCAGAGCCAGAACCAATGGGGAACCTTACGGCCGAAACAAGAATGGCTTTCCGAATGCCAGGACCTGATCGCCCTCCCCTGATTAGACCAGCGGAACGGGTAGAAAGCCTTACCAATGAGATAATAGTCTCAATAATGGCCGCAACGATGAGAGAATAACAGCACGGGCTATACAATGTCTTGGAAGACAACGAGGAGGAAGACCCACCTTGTCACGTGTTCGGGCCAGCGGCTAGTCATGTAGCGGTACGATAGGAGCAGATGGCATCGTGATCAACACGAAGCGAGCACTGCTTGCTAAAGGAGGTTTCGAACGGGGTGTAATAGGAGATCAAAGAAGTAACCGTTCAACCACGTATATTTAAGAATACTGTCTGTCGAAGTCTGCTGTTTCCATCACAGGAATCAGTGGTCTTTAAATACAGCATATCACTTATCTCCAGTATGAGCGATATTGTAAAACATTGTGTGTATCAACCGATAGCACACGAAACGATACAAGTATCAAGTGATACTGTAAAACCAAACATAAAACAATGCGTGTATCAACCAATAGCACATGAAACGATACAAGTATCAAACGATACTGTGAAACCAAACATAAAAGAATGTGCGTATCAACCGATAGCACACGAAACAATACAAGTATCAAACCATACTGTGAAAGGAAACATAAAATCCTAGTAACCCGTACCGGTTACACTCCCAAAATAAAATAACAATTTCAGCAAAACAAAACAATCCAAGGAAATCCCAATGAACTCCTAACGGCCGGTAGTCCCGCTATCCTCCGGATAGGATCTATCCTCATTGTCATCCCTATCGTACAGCAATCTCAACTCGTCCTGCAACATCCATTCCGCACCTTCCAACCATTTCTCCCAGCACTCCCCGGATGGCGCTCCACGTACAAAGCAACCAGATTTCCAGTAATGTGGCAGGTCCACAAAGTTCCGAACCATCCGGTCCTCCCATTCCTCCGCCTCAACATCGATTCGTCCGCAATCCTTGCAGTGATCGATGTAGAAAATCTTCCAGTACGCGTCTTCTGGGATGATTTCTCGGCAAAGTAGGTACCCCAAAATGAGGTCTCGTCCCTTGATGCTGACTTCTGCGGCGGGCGACATTTTGGTTTTTCTTTCTCGCGTAAGGGTAAGTTTGTAATATGGTGAAGAATTTTGTAAGTGGTTAAAGGTTTGGAGGTTAGGTAGGGTGGTCTGTTTTCTTCAATGGTTTAGGGGGCTGGTGGGTGGTATTTATGTTTTGGTGGTGACCTCGCTTAGGTGTTGGCCTCGCTTAGGTGTTGGC
>PYWC01000089.1:597319-620091 GCA_003182015.1 Tuber magnatum | reverse complement strand
GGTACAGAAGCTTCCGAAGTACGCTCCGCTTCCTTCCTTGGTTTTGTCCACTCCATGTAGGGTAAGGTATTGCGAAGTTGTCATGACCCACCGGTCAAATACTTAAGGTTTTAAGTCGTCCTTTTCGCCCGAGAACGAGGGTGGCAGTGGAAGTTTCATTTTAGGTCCTGCTCGCCTGGCGCCTGGGCCGGGCGGTCCGGCGGATTCACCTGCGGACATTTCGTGTTCAGACTCTTCGTTGCTCGAACTGTTGTCTGAGTGGCTTTCTGGAAAACCGCTAGGGTTACCGTCTGCTGGCTGCCTTACTACCTAGTGATCTGATCCTTCTTCCTCACTTTCTTCCTCCTTAGGTGGCCCAATAGGTATGCGGTATTTCTTTGGTGGTTGCGCCGGTCCCTTTCCTTTACTAGGGCTGGAGGGAAATTGCCCAGGAAGGGTGGTTGCTGCCGTTACTAATTCGTCAGTCGACTCACTAAAGCTCTGCTTCGCCAAATCTCGCGCTACTTTTTCGTTCTGCTTCGTCGATCGGGAATTCACTCTTTGGCCCTATCCGTTTCTTAGGTTACCTTGTCTTGGTAAGGCCTTCTCGTGGGACCTGCTTCCCACTACGAGTCTCTAATGACTGAATCGTGTCATTTGGCGGAGCCGAACTTCTCGTGGTTCTGCCGCTCCCCGATTCTAGCTTTGCTTATTGGACTTTTCGTAGGTTGATCAGACCAGGTCCCTGCAGGTTTCTTAACCACTTGCTGGTGTTAAATCAATATCCCATGTTCGGGCCAGGTCCTAGTCACGTAGCAGTACGATAGGAGCAGATGGCGTCGTGATCAATACGAAGCGAGCACTACTTGCTAAAGGAGGCTGCGAAAAGGGTGTAATAGGAGATCAAAGAAGTAACTGTTCAACCAAGTATATTTGAGAATACTGTGTGTCGAAGTCTGCAGTTTCCATCATGGGAATCTGCGGTCTTTAAATACAGCATATCGCTTATCTCCAGTATGAGCGATATTGTAAAACATTGTGTGTATCAACCGATAGCACACGAAACAATACAAGTATCAAACGATACTGTGTAACCAAACATAAAACCAGGTGTGTATCAACCGATAGTACACGAAACAGTACAAGTATCAAACAATACTATGAAACCAAACATAAAACAATGTGTGTATCAACCGATAGCACACGAAACAATACAAGTATCAAACGATACTATGAAACCAAATATAAAACAATGTGTGTATCAACCGATAGCACACGAAACAATACCAGTATCAAACGATACTGTGAAACCAAACATAAAACAAGGTGTATATCAACCAATAGCACACGAAACAATACCAGTATCAAACGATACTGTGAAATCTAACATAAAATCCTAGTAACCTGTACCGGTTATACACCTGAGACAACCAGAGGAAGCCAGATAGAAGACGAACGCGACACCTTACAAACAGTCAATGAAATGATCGGAACGTTCCGAGTAGACATGATAGTAGCATACCGAAAGGAAACATTTGGAAGAAGTCAAATGAGAGTATGGACTCCACAGGAGACTTATCATCTTACAAAGTTGCAAACGGAATGCCATATGCAAAAACCAGATACGGGGAAGACTGCCTGTATGTCCCGAAAGGCCCCGCATACGGAAATACGACATTGAGAGAATGGATCATTAGCGAAATTCACAACAAAGGCCACCACAGTGTTGAACGAAACTTACGGTACACAACGGAGTATCTATTTTGGCCTGAAATGCCAAAGGACTTTAGAGCGTATGTGACCTAGTGCTACACCTGCCAGGTAAATAAGGAGCCTACAAAATTTCCAGAAGGAAAGGCTCAGACAATTACCCTGCCATTGGAAATCTTGGAATCAATAGCCATTGACTTTGCGGCACCCTTCCCCAATTCATAGGGATACTACACGATCCTAGTTGTAATGGATAGGTTTTCCCGATTCACGTAGCTTATACCCACAAGAAAGCAGGTAACAGCAATAACAACCTGGGAACTTCTACGCAACAAAATATTTACACCCCTTAGCTAACCAACATCCGTAGTAAGCGATGCAGACCCAAGATTTGAGTCACACGTGTGGAGACAACAGTGTCGATCGTTAGGCATTGACCATATCAGGATGGCACTAGGCCATTATGAAACGAATGGACAGGTCGAAAGAAAAATTCGCGAATTAAAGACCGCTCTCCGAAACCTAGTCAACGCCAGACAAAACAATTAGTCTGATGCAATACCTGAGACAGCAGCATACCTGAATGTGGGATGGTCAGAAACTCCCGGTATGTCACCATATAAGGCCATTTTCAGAAAGAATTACCCACTACTACCCTTAGCGAACTTCAAGAACTCCACAGTACTGGCTGCCAACGAATTGTTAAACAGACATCAAGCAATCCGGGACACAGCTTTCAATGGGACTAAATTGGCAGGATTTAGAAGCACGCGAAAGTCAGCAAAGCGACACAGACACCATAAACCCACAGGAAAGGGCAATCCGTTACTGGTATATCGAAGTTTATTTGCAATGGAGTTGGGACGTAGTAACAAATTGCAACCGCGCTGGCGTGGACCATTCAAGATAATCGGATACGATGAGCATAGACAAAATTACACAGTAGAAATGGATGGGAGAATGTGCAGAAACTGAGAAGCGACATTCCCTGCATCCACCGTGAAAAGATACCTTCCTAACGATGGTATATCCTTCCCTAGAAGGAGCCACGCAAAACCACCCCCCATCGTGGTAAACGCGAAACCGGAATGAGAAGTGGAAACCATACGAGACCACAGAAGACGTTATAACCATGACCAATTCCTGGTGAAATGGGTGGGGTACCCAGAAACAGAGAATAGCTGGAAACCCCTTGAGGGATTAGAAAATACGATGGAAGCGGTTAACCACTGGTGGGAAGACAACAAGCCGGAGGGCGAATTACCCCCTACGATAAACCATGTGACGGTGGCGTGGAGCCCAATACTGCCAGAAATCCAACACCTGCGCCCGGACACGGACCAAGGGATACAGGACAGATTTTGGTCAGCCCACTTCGACAGCGATTTCAAAAGCAGTGAAGATGAAAACCGGGTAATGGAAGATGAAGCGGCATACCTAGCCTGGCTGGCCGAGGCGGAGTACTGGCAGTAGCGAAAGGAAAGAACACTCCATCCAACAGCCTTATGATATCAAACTATGAGCAAGTACCGTGGAGACTGTGCCATCAGCTAATGGGACTGTTGGTGAACCGTGATATTATCCTTAGATGATATCTTACACACCGACTATTCATACACGTCTGCAACAAATGCCTAGAAATAACAACAGAATCAACGGGACGAATTTGGGGAGCAACAGTGCCAGATGTTTTCCGCTTTGTTAGCAGGTGCTACCTGAGCAGAGAAAAATGTAATAGTTGCAGGGAGACGGAAGAAACCGAAATTAAGCAGCACCCTCCTCCCTCTGAACACTTAAGCGAGGCCAACACCTAAGCGAGGTCACCACTGAAACATAAATACCACCCACCAGCCCACTGAACCGCCGAAGAAAACAGATCACACTACCAGACCTCCCAACCTTTAACCTCTTACAAAATCTTTCACCCTATTACAAACTTATCCTTATGCGAAAAGGAACAAAAATGTCAACATATGCCGAAGTCAGCACAAAGGGACGAGACCTCATTTTGGGGTACCTGCTTTCCCGAGAAATCATTCCGGAAGACGAACACTGGAAGATATTTTTTATGGATTACTGTGAAGATTGCGGACGAAGCCATGTCGAGACGGAGGAATGGGAGGACCAGACAATACGGAACTTCATGGACCTGCCACACTACTGGGAGTCAGGTTGCTTTGTATGCGATGCGCCATGTGGGGAGTGTTTGGAAAGATGGCTGGAAGGTGCGGAATGGATGTTGCAGGACGACATGAGATTGTTGCAGGATAGTGACGACGATAAGGATAGGTCCTAAGCGGACTTTCAGGGGAATAGCGGAATTACCAGCTATTAGGATTTCATTAGGTTGTTTGTTTGGTGAAATTGTTATTTTATTTTGGCATTGTAACCAGTACGGGTACTAGGTTGTTTTATGTTTGGTTTCACAGTATCGTTTGATACTTGTATTGTTTCGTGTGCTATCGTTTGATACACACATTGTTTTATGTTTGGTTTTACAGTATCGGTTGATACTTGTATTGTTTCGTGTGCTATCAGTTGATACACACATTGTTTTGCATATATCGCTCATACTGGAGATTAGCGATATGCTGTATTTAAAGACCGCTGATTCCTGCGATGGAAACAGCAGACTTCGACAGATAGTATTCTTAAATATACTTGGTTGAACGGTTACTTCCTTGATCTCCTATTACACCCCGCTCGAAGCCTCCTTTAGCAAGCAGCGCTCGCTTCGTGTTGACCGCGAAGCCATCTGCCCCTATCGTACCGATACGTGACTAGGGCCTAGCCCGAACACGTTACATGAATCGTTTCCTGTCCTATCAGTTGATACACACATTGTTTTGCAATATCGCTCATAGGGCAGATAAGTGATATGCTGTATTTAAAGACTGCTGATTCCTGTGATGGAAACAGCAGACTTCGACAGACAGTATTCTTAGAACATACTTGGTTGAACAGTTACTCCTTTGATCTCTTATTACACCCCGTTCGAAGCCTCCTTTAGCAAGCAGCACTCGCTGCGTGTTGATCACGAAGCCATCTGCTCCTATCGTACCGCCACGTAACTAGGGCCTGGCCTGAACACGTTACATCGCTGCCCCCCTCTGAACCCACTTAGTACATCCCGAAAGTATGGATCCTCCAGGTATCCTTTCCTAACCTGTGCAAGCCATGATGTACTCTCTTGAACCAGGAGTGTAGAGAGTGTCACATCATCAATCTTTTTACTCATATTAACAGAGGGCAGTGGGAGGTCCTTATAGTCTGGGCATCTACTCAAAACATCCTGAATGTAGTTCTTTGCCCCAGGAGGTAATCAATTTCCATATCATACTCCTAAAGGTCCTGTCAGACTCGCATTTGCCTTGAGGAAAGTTTGGGTTGAGTGAGAACATGACACAAACTTGCATGATCGGTGGAGACCTTTACTGGCCTACCCCCACCAAGGAGATAGTACCGCCAGTGACTCAATGCGTCTCTGATAGCCAGTAATTCTTTATCATAAGTTGAATCCCGGCTCTCCGCATCAGTCAGGTTTCTAGAAAAGTAGACCAGGATCCTTTCCTCGCCTGCACTTTGTTCGCTCTGACCCTGTACTTGGCGGAGTGTCATCCCTTCTGCAAATCCTGAGGAGTCTGTTCTTACAATGAACTCCAAATTGTCTTTCTCTGGCAGGGAGAGAGCTGGATGTTGGCAGATTACATCCTTCAACTTAAGAGTAGACTCTTTAATTGTAGATAGCATACCTTCCTCCTAGATCATCTTCTCAAATTCTGCTTGGTCGATATTGAGTAACTTAAATAATGGTAGAGTGT
Organism: Tuber magnatum; assembly: GCA_003182015.1. NCBI lineage: Eukaryota > Fungi > Ascomycota > Pezizomycetes > Pezizales > Tuberaceae > Tuber > Tuber magnatum. Next base: position 614,581 of record PYWC01000089.1, on the reverse strand, counting down.
ATAGTGCAAAATGCGGTGTAAAACAACGGTAGACTCCTGCTAGCCCAAGGAATGACCTAACATCTTTTGGCGATTTCACCATTGGCCAGTCTCGAATAGCCTTAATCTTTTCTTCTGTAATCCTTATACCATCTTTTCCAATATCAAAGCCAAGAAAATTCACTTCTTGAGCAAAGAAGGAGCACTTCTTCCCCTCCAAAAGGAAATTATGACTTCTTATTGACTCCAGAACCTTTCGTACGTGATATTCATGATCTTCCTTCATCCCTGGAAAGATTAAAACATCATCAAGGAATACTACACAATATGCTTTGTGCTCTTCCAAAACTTCTGTAATCATACGCATAAACCATGCTGGAGTGGTTGCAATGCCCCGTGGAATAACAAGCCATTCAAATAGCCCATCCGGCCTAACAAAGGCTGTCTCTTCTACATCAGCTGGCGCAACCGGGTTCCACTGGTATCCTGACCAAAAGTCACTTTTCGAAAACCACTTCTTCCCTTGTAGTTGATCCGTTAGATCCTGCCGATATGAAAGTGGAAAGCGGTCCTTGGTTAAGATAGCATTTGATGCTCGATAGTCAATTACCATACGGAGTTCGCCTGTCTCCCCACCTGGCTTAGGGATAAAAAGCACAGGTGCTGCAAATGGCGACTTTGCTTTTCGAATCCAACCTCGGTCTAGATATTCTCGTATCTGCCGCTTGTACTCTGCCCATTCGGCTGGGGTTAGCCTATACAGGCTCCGATAAGGTACTTCCGATCCGGGGAGTAATCGTATCCGAAAGTCACCAAATCATTCTCGATGTGGGGGTAGGCCTTTTGGTTCCTGAAAAAGGTGCTCAAATTCTCTCTTTATTTTCCCTTCAAGAGAACAGAGAGCAGTCATCAAGCTTCCCTCCTGTTCAACTCCACCTGACCTGCAGCAATCATCGGATATATCTGCTTGTGAGCCTATTTGACCAGTTTCTGCCATCCTCCCAGCTAAGTAGTAAGCCTCAATCTCAGCCATTACTACCTCCACAACTAGTTGCTCGCCTTGGCTATCTGCTGCTGTTATGTATTTTATTTTATCTCCCTTCCTATCTTGCACCTCATGTTCGTAGCCATCCACCTCCATAGAGCTCCCACATTCTCTTTCACTTATATTCACACCATCTTGTATCCCAACTATGTGAACTCTCCATCCTTCCATAGCCTCTCCTTGCCATCCCAATTTCCAGACATTCCGCTGGTGGTTAATATCATACTTCACCTTGGCCAACCACTCCTTGCCCAACCCAATATCATATTTAATCAAGTTGAATATAAAAAACCACCGATGATAGATGTACCTATCATATACAATACTCACTCCACCTTCCTTAACACAACCTCTATAACTGCGTTCGCCACTGTAATCTTAATTTTTCCACCTTCTTTAACCGGTAATATCTCTCCTGTAAGCTTTTCCATCTTTGTCAAAAACCAAGGCTGAATGAACTTATGACTGGCACCACTGTCGCTCAAAATATGTGCAGTCAAGCCCTGTTGATGACTATTATTGTTTCCCTTCCCTTCTGGCTGCATCCAATCCACCCACGAGTGTCTCAAAACAGAAACTTAAAAGTGTAGAAGACTTGAATTGTGGTTACTATTACTCACAGACCCATACATAATAACACTATTCAAACTCTCTTCCCTTCTCTTACAATCCACCTTCCTTCCACCATCGACTGGTTTGCACTCAATACCAGTGCCGATTAGTTTTTTGACACCCCATATACTGGTGAACCACCAGTTACAAATCCCCCTCCTGGTTTGCCCTCCTGATTCAGCCCACCACTACTACCATCCGTAGACAAACCAGTTCTCTTGTTTGGCTCAGGGCAAGGACAGGCAAGATGCCCCAGCCTTCTACAGTTGTAGCACTGAATATTCACAAGACGATTGGACCCAACAATGCAAGAAGTGCCATGACCAGCAGCGTTTTGACTGTTCTGAATATAGAGCACTGAAATCTCCGAAGTAGGTTTAGCCAATAAGCTTCTCTGAAAGAGGGTATTATCGAGTTTGGCAACATGTTCCATACAATCACTCCAGTAAATTGGCTTATTAATCGTTTAGAGCAGGCGAAGGTGGGTAACAAGATTACCCCTCGCACTTGGATTATCTTCTAGTTTTTCTTTATAGGCATCCAAGGCTTGGGCTTCGAGGAGGGGAGCGTGAGGACTGAGTTCCAAGTGAATCTGACGGAAGATCTCATTAAAGGCAGCCACTGAACCATTTTTTGAAATGTGCAACTTCCTTCATGTTTCTTTTAGCATGTCAACTGCATCAAGAGGAAGATATTCTGCACTCAGCTTCTGTTGAAAATCCTCCCATGTGGTAATCTTCTTGATGGGAAACATGTGTCTCCCCCATGTTGCTGCTGCATCCTTCAACTGCATCACCGCATATGTCCCCCAGCCATCATGTCTTGCTCTACCATCCTCCTCAATCCATCCAATCTCTTGGCTTCTCAACTCAAGATGACATTGAAGCTCACATAAAAAGTTGCTAACCCCTGAAAAGGTATGCTCACCTGAGAAGGTAGGCAGAATGCGGCGACCTGTATCGGACATTGTAAACTTTAGCGCCTTGACTAGTGGTAGGGAAGCATGGACATCAGCAATATTGCTCCCCGTACTTAGTAACCGAATCAATTGCGTATTGCTGGTCTCCATAGTTTTCAGCCTTTCCTCTAGGCTCTTCACTTTTTCCGTAAGCTCAAGAACCGCTGGTGCACCGAGGTATTCTGTCAAAGTGTCTTCCAACCACTGGATATCAATAGCTTTCTTCACCAGCTGTTTCTCATAGCTCTCTTGTAACCGGTACGGGTTACTAGGTTGTTTTCTGTATTGTTTCGTGTGCTATCACTTGATACACATATTGTTTTATGTTTGGTTTCATAGTATCTTTTGATACTTGTATTGTTTCGTGTGCTATCGGTTGATACACACAATGTTTTATGTTTGGTTTCATAGTATCTTTTGATACTTGTATTGTTTCGTGTGCTATCGGTTGATACACACAATGTTTTATGTTTGGTTTCATAGTATCTTTTGATACGTGTATTGTTTCGTGTGCTATCGGTTGATACACACAATGTTTTGCAATATCGCTCATACTGGAGATAAGCGATATGCTGTATTTAAAGACCGCTGATTCCCGCGATGGAAACAGCAGACTTCGACAGACAGTATTCTTAAATATACTTGGTTGAACGGTTACTTCTTTGATCTCCTATTACACCCCGTTCGAAGCCTCCTTTAGCAAGTAGCGCTCGCTTCGTGTTGATCACGAAGCCATCTGCTCCTATCGTACCGCTACGTGACTAGGGCCTAGCCTGAACACGTTACATCTCTACAGCTTCAAATGCTTCATCTTCAAATGCTCGGATAAATCTCTTCGCTTGGCCATCATAGGAGGCAACACCCTGCTCAATTACCCACTCGCGGTATCGCGTATACTCAGCCATACGCTCCACTCCCTCCTTACGAACCAGTGAGAAAGTCTCTCCATCGTACACAGGGGGGTCTCTACTCCCTTCGCCCTCCTCGTTAACCACTCCGAGACCTCTCGTTACTGATGACTCATGTAGTAGCTGACCTTCTCGGATGCCTTTTCGTCCACCTTCCTTGTCTCCAGTATCTGCCTCCACAAAGTAGTCAGTTAATCTCCGGCCCTTTCGTACTCCACTCAAGCTCCCAAATGATCCATCATTTAACCTAGCCATCAGTCCACTTGCTGCGAACTCTCCTCCTTTTCCGCTCTCTTCTGTACCTTTTTGCCTTCTGTGGTTTTTCTCTTCTTTTTTTTCTTTTTTTTCCTGCCAAGAAACTGATATTTTTAGCTTCTACAGGGAATAGCTGTTGCTACCAATTTGATAGGAACAAAAGATGAAGTTGGAATTGAAGGATGATGGTGATTGATTGAGTTCCTTCTCCGCTTCCTCCTCTTGTCTTCTAGGCTATCGGTGCAGTGGGCTCAGCACCACACCAGCCCTAACACCTATTCTCTATGGAAACCTAGGTTCCCTCTAGTTACATAGAATATCACTACATCATATGCATGAAAACAATTTAAATATAAATGAGCCCCATGACCTACTAACCAGGTCATGTGCATGGAAACATAACTTAACCCTATGACCTCTAAATGAGATCATGCATGAAACCTGTTCCTCGCTTCCATCACCTAGCTAGCACTCCTCTAGCCAGATTGTGACAGAACTATAAGTTTTAATTCTTTCTTTTTATACCCTTGTATATTTCACCTCTTTTTTAAATATAATTTCATCTCATCAAGTAGAGGCTTATGTTCTGCTTACTCTAACCTTTTCTTCATATTCTGAACTCACTATATATACAGTTTACTAATGATTTTTTAAGTAAGCTGTAAACTCGTATTAAGCGATAAAGCTATATTGAGTTCAAAAGATTGTATTGAATGACAATTTTGAGCCACAAAATATTCTATTCAGCCGCAAAAGGTTGGGTTAAGCTACAAGTCATGTTGAGCTATTAAGTTATGTTGAGCTAGCGAGCACTCTTTAGAGTACCCCAGGTTGTGAGTAAGTAAGCAGCCAGGTATTGTGGTAGCTAGCCATAACCTTGACATGAGTATTGCAAGAATGGTTGCTAGTGTAAAATGGTAGAATTTGTAGCTAAACAAGGAATGGTTGTACATACTTGAAAAATGAGTTCTGGTATGAGAATATCATATTTACTCAAACAATCTACTATCTCAAAGGGCGATATTATCTCTGGTACCAGGATAAGCGAGCTCTTGGCTAGCAGTGAGTGACAGGGCAATGGTTTGGAAACAGGAGTCTGAGCATGAACCATATCAAAATATATTTGGAAATAATAAAGGTATTAGTAAGCTTGCCAGAAACTTGACTGACTTTCACTGCTTCATGCTAGTATTCTTATACTTGCAAAGATGATAAGTATAAAGTAAGATTTATTAAAAGCTAAGAAATATGAATATGAACCTGTACATCTTTTCTTTTTTCTTTCTATAGTTATGTCTGAATTTCTAAGTCAAGCCCAAAAGTATCAGTGAGGATCAAAACCCAGCAGGTTACCAAACAAAAGCTGAGCACACAAGACTTGAAGCCAATTGTATATACAGAAATAACATGCAGTCATAAGCTGAAGATTCATGTCGTAACCTTTCTTGAGCATCACCAAATTCTACTTCTTCAGCCCGGTCATTATCACTGCCCAACTCAGCCAGAAACACCTAATTTCTATCAAATCCCACAACAAACAATTAGTGATTGGATAATAATAATAAAAAAGCTCTTGAGCATATCAGAAAAGGCTCAACAATAAGGAAGCACAAAGGTCTGCTACCCCAAAGCATAGTCTTATAGCCAGAACTTGAGCCAGAGTTGTATGAAGATTTTATGAAGGGAAGGGAAGCTAGAAGAACTGTTTGTCAAGAATGGTTTTGTATTTAGGTACAATTACTATTTCGCCAGATCTACACCACCACTAATCCCTCGATCTTTCAATTTAGTACTGGCTGGTTCCATTGCTTTCTTGGTCCTCATAAAATTACCTTTCAGAGTGTTAAGAAAAAGGCCCAATACTTACTCTCTGACTATGAGGCCTTAGTTCTTAATTGGCTAGGCTTCAATTGAAGAAACTCGCCACCCCAGCTTGCAAACTTTTGGGAGATTGCAGTTGAGCACACTGTTGATTGCTATAAGCTTTCAAATATTTGCAACCTAGACAAGACACCAATCCCATTTTATTATCTTGTAAGAAAGACCTACAATATTACAGATGCAAAGACAATATGGGTAAAAGAATTATGTTGAGATTGGAACAAGAGACAAGCAAGGCTAGTATTCTGTATCTGTGCTGATAGTATTCTATGAGTACCTCCAATGGTTATATTTTATAGCACTACTTCAAGATTAGGAAGTGAATGGACAAAATATCATGATGGCATGCTTGTTGAATTTAACCCCACTGCATATATGAAAAATAGTCACTTTCATTGATATATTACAGACTATCTAATTCTGGTACTTGGTAGCAGTCTTACTCTCTTTACTTTAGATTTTATGGAATCTCATAAGACCCCCACCATTCTTGGTCTCATTCACCAAAACAAATATTACTCCATTACTAATTCTGGGTAGATGTACTGAATTAGTTCAGCCTCTAGATGCTTCTGTGAACAATCCAAGGAAGGAAATCATACAGGAACTCACAGATGAGAAGATATTTGAGTTATAGTCTATGGAAAACTTTGAGAAATAGTCAATTGGAGATTGTTGAGTCATAACTACCCACTGTGTTTGGGATGCATTCTACAGATTTCAACTGGAAAAGGGTGATCAGATTTGCTAAGCATTTAGGAAGGTTGGATTATCTCTCCCACCAGATGGGAGTACCAATCATAAATTAGATATTAAAGAATTTTCAGGATTAGAGATTGGGAATTGGAAAGCAAGTGTGGCTTCTGCTGATATTAGAGCTAATGTCAGAATAGATTCCGATGAGATAGAATACATAGAGAATCTGCAAATATATTTCTTGACATCACAAACCTGGACGATAGAATCAGTGGATACCACTCGATTGCTTGGCTGATACCAAGCGAACCCATATTGGGGAGATCAGCCGCGACCCGGAGATAGTGGATTGTCCAAGTAAATACGGTGGATGAAACCCTGCTGGCTCCGCTGGAATTAGAAGTTTGTATCATAGCCTTGTGCGATCCGGGATAAGATGTCTGGTTGGGTGTGCCCCGCTGACCCCCATGAATGTTGACTAAGTTGGATTTAGTAGGGGGGGGGGAGTGGATGTTTTTCCACCCTCACCGTGGTGTAGAACCAAGTACGGTACGAGAGACTTGCACTTGTTACTCTAAGTTTACCGAAGTATGACGCATGAAGCTTATCCATCGGGCAGTAAGGCAAACGGTTGTGTTCCCTTTTTTTCTTTCTTCCCCTCGTTAATTGGGGGTGGTAATTGGTTCGTGTCGGAGGGCTAATTTCCCGGGAAGGGGGGGTTGCTGGGGGTTTGGTTGGTCGGAGGGTTTTGGCGCCAAGGCGGGGGTTTTTCGTGGGAATGGGAGCGTTTTTCTTTTGTGGAGAGGCGGATGGGGAGGGTTGGCGCGGGGTTGGATTTAGCCCGACGGGGTGTTGCAGGGGTGGTTGGCATTGTAGGGGGCGTGCTCTTCTCCTGCTGTGCTCTTTGTTGCCCATAATATGGTATCCCCCGGTACCGGTATGGTGCAAAGCGTCTATAGCGTGTACCTATCTGGATGCACCCATGAAATGCCTGTATTTAGTTAGGGTAAAGGGTTATAAATACCAAAAATTAATTTGAAAGGTTGAATGTTCAATTGTGTATAATATCGCATTTTTTAAACAATTTTTTGTCATTCAAGAGGCTTAGTAATCAATTATTTGTAAATTAAGGATAAAATATATTGGAAACAGTTCCTTTAATTTGTGATTACAGCTTACTGATCAGAATACCACTATGGCACCAACAGATCAAATGCAGCAGCAAGCACCCAATGCTCCGGTTAATCGCAATACTCTGAAAAGTCAAATCAGACGTGAGAGAATACGACACACTCAGGCGGCAGAAGCGGTATGCTCTTGTTTTAATTTCTTAGTCCTGCTAATATATCAGAGAATATTTTAGAAAATTAACTAAATTGAACTATTTGATAGATCCCAAATGCAGAGCCATCAGAAAGAGAGCCAACCACCAATGCACTTTGTATTCGCAGATATCGAGAGAGAAAGCAATTGCAGCACCTCCAAGCTAGCCTTCCATCAACCTCTCAAGTTAATTCGCTAGCCTCTCCTGCTCTTGCAGCTGAAAGTCATTCACAGAATGTAATTCCAATAACAGCGTCAGAAAAGTGAAAGCAGTGCTACGACAATTGGCCAAAGCGTCTATTGAGAGACAAGCCATGTATTGCCCAGTTGGAAATATTAGAAAAAGCAATGAAAGATATGGAAAAGCATGTCTCTAGCCGCAGACACAGCCTGAAGAAGAGACCTATTGGAATGTCATTCATCTGGCATTACCTGGTTTATCAATTCTTGAAATTGGAGTTTCAAAATTAGCAGAAAGCCCTTCAGGAGCCTGATTTATTTACAGGAGCCGTAGTTAAGCTACTGTCGAGAAAGGAATTAGCAAAAAAGGTGGCAGCAGGTGGTGGCTGGGGAAGGAGGGTTCAGGAGAGAATCATGCGTCAAGAGGTCCTTTGGGTTACTAAACGCCATATCCCAGAACCCAAGCTGGGAAAGCATCAGAAGATTATCTGTCTTCTCAAGGATGCAGACATGATATTGGCTGCTCGCCAATATAGTCAGTCAGTAGAAGATAGTAAGTTCAAACTCAAGCTCAATATTTGTTTAAAGTGTTTAAGAACTAATCAATTTTAATAAACAGAGATTACTTCACAAGGACTAGCCAGAGCAGTTGCCATGCATTGGAAGAATACTAGTGACTTAGATGACACTAATATTTCAAATTGCTCAACTGACAGTATTACATGTGAGGTAGAGAAAGTAATTGGATCCTCAACAGCTGCCCAGTGGCTCAAAAAACTTAGATTTAAGTATAAGGAATACCGGAAGGGGATTTACAATGATGGACATGAAAGGCCTGATGTTAAGAAATACCATGATGAGGTATTCCTTCCTCGAATAAACTCATATTCTGAGGAGTTTATGGGGTAGGATGAAGATCTCAATATTATTCCCAACCATCTCCATGAATCAGATATTATCCAACCTCTCATTCTTGTTACACAGGACGAGTGTACATTCAATTCAAATGATGGTCGACACTTTATCTGGGTCCATGAAGAGCATAAACCTTTAAGTAAAAAGGGGAGAGGACAGGGACTTCATGTGTCAGATTTTTTAACCCCAATTGGACATTTGGGTAATGGTGATGCAGTTGAAATACTGAAATGTGTTGGTGATGTTTGGTGGAATGGGGAGCGGCTACTGAAACAAATTGTGGAAAAGGCAATTCCAGCCTTTGAAGCTCAGTTGCGAGGCTGTAAAGACTTATTTGCCTTTGACAATATACGCAACCAGCTTAAGTATGCTGAGAACGCTTTTCGGGTCTCTGAGATGAACTTAGAGCCAGGGGGGAAGAACTGTAAACTAATGAAAGACACCTTTGTTACTGATAGAAATCATTCAGCTGGAGGATATATTCAGTCTATGGTTTTATCCAACGGGACTCCTAAAGGACTTAAAATAGTGCTCATGGAGCATGGCCTTTGGCCAGTCAATAGAACCTGGTTTCTGGTACAGTGTTCTATTAAGTCAGTGACTGGTAAGACCTCGAAGCTGTATCCACAATGCTTAAATGGTGGCAATTGTTGTGTACAAGCACTTCTTGCTGCACAGCCTGATTTTCAGGCACAAAAAAGTCAGGTTGAAGAGACTATTCTAGCAGCAGGTCATGAGGTTATCTTTTATCCAGCATTTCATCCAGAGATTAATTTTATTGAATACTTTTGGGGTGCAGCTAAAGTTTATACTCGGAATAACTATAAGTGTGACTTAGAATCTCTCAAGCGTCTTGTACCTGAGGCACTTGCAGGAGTTCCAAAGACATTGATCTGGAAGTATTGGGCAAAGACAAATAGAATAATGGAGGCCTATTGGATGACTGTAGTCTATCGCTCTCCTGAGTATGAGAGGCTAGTGAGTAGGAAATACAAATCTCATAGATGTGTATCTAACTTTTCTGATAATTAGTCAATAAATGGAAATTGATTAAAGTAGTCTTATGTATTATTAAATTACAAAAAGTAATTATATATTGCTTTACATGAACTGAAGTTTAATGGTTTACAATACCTTCAAAATTTATTATCTAAATTTGGAACCCTTTACCCTAACTAAATACAGGCATTTCATGGGTACACCCAGATAGGTACACGCTATAGACGCTTTGCACCATACTATCCCGTACCCGTACTTTGCATGAGATGTCGCTCCGGTCGATCTTTGTCCCGATCAGGGCCGTGGGCGTACCGTAGACCCAAGGCCTCACTACCGGTACTGTATGTGAGAGAGAGCCTCCAGGAAACCCTTTATAGAGCCTACGTCCTGCTTTCGCTTGAGGGCTGAATTTCTTGCACACCAGACACATCTATGATACATCTACATCTACATCCCTATCCCTATCTCGCTCTTTCCAGTATCATATATCCCAAGAATGAAGTGCATACTCCTTGGAGCAACACGCGGCTGTGGACTAGAAACCCTGCTCAACCTCCACAGAGCCGGTCACGAATGTTATATTTTGGCCAGGAATCCGACCGCCGCAGCGGAAGCCCTCTCGGCCAAAAGCGTGCCCGCAAACTTACCCTTGCTTCACATCGTCCAGGGAGACGCATTTGAAGCAGAGGATGTGCGAAAGTTATTTACGGCGGCTGGGGCTGTGGAGTTCGTCATGTTCAGTTTGGGTAACATCCTCCTCAAGAGGAGATTGGTAACGGTGCTAACCCGAGACCCTTCCCCACTCCAGGCGGCCGCCCCTCGTTCAAGAACCCCCTCTCACCGAAGCTGATCCCGCCGCATATATGCACACGCTCGATACAAGTGTTCCTCCCCATATTCACAGAGTTTTACCCCACGCCGGCGACACAGCCCCGGCTCGTCTTCATCTCTTCCAACGGCCTGGGCCCGCAGGGACACGGTGACCTCCCGCTGACGTTGAAACCCCTCTACGGCTGGCTGCTCAAGGAGCCGCACGAGAACAAAGAGGAGATGGAGAGGGAGGTGCACGTTGCGGCCGGGATCCAGCGTGTGGATTTTAACCCTGATGGGAAGGACGAGGGGAGGCTGGGCAATGTGGTTATTGTGCGACCGGCCTTGTTGACCGATGGGGTTTCTAGGGGGGAGGAGGGAGCGGTTAGGGCTGGTGAGAGGCTGGAGAGGTGTTGGACGGTTAGTAGGAAGGATGTTGGGTGGTTTGTTGCCGGAGAGTGTTTGACTGGGGATAAGTGGAGGAATAAGGGTGTTACGGTTGGGTACTGACATTGTTGGCTGTGGGGGGTTTGGTAGAGGGGAGCTGAAATTTTGTGCATTGCTAGTGATTTGTGATTTTTTTTTTCATCAATAACTGAGAATATTTGTATCTAAGTCACTTGCACTTGTGATAGTGGAGTAGACCTGGTGAACAAGATATATCTTTAAGACTCATAGATTAATCCAAGCTTGTGTGCTCTTCTAACAGAAAGGAAAAATACACCCCTATTTATACCCTTCTATGGTTACGCGAACACTGACTCATACCAAGGAAATCTATATACCCTGCTAGAATCTTCAAGCATTATAACTGGTCATGTGACTGTGTCACATGACCGACACAGTCACACCACCATACAGGAATGAGATACCGTATTTTGAACAATAACCGTTAAGGTCTCCAGTGCGACAGCTTATCGAGTATATGCGAAGATAATTATATTATAGAAAACAAGTACCCTCCCGTGTATTATCACACTGATGGCGCTTATTCCCTAGGCTTTTCTTGGCACATAGCTCATGTCCTGGCAAGTTTGATCACATGATTGTGCATTTTTCAGAAGCTTGTTTTATATAATAGATAAATATAAAAAAAATTACGTAGGTGGATATCGTCAAAAGGGAAATGTCAACATAAGAGCCTTAAACCTTGCACATTCCGGGTAGCTCCCCTACCGGTACATATTGACCATTACTGCCACATTAACTAGTGATAGCGGGCCAACACTAAGTATATTAAACTAAGGTGCGGCTGAGGTAAAACACTGCAGTCTCAGCTTAGCTTTGTCTTGATGAAGAGTTAATAATCCGAATTCCAACATCAATATGGCATTGGAGTCAGTGTTCAGTTTCTCATGCTTCACTTCAGCATGGGGCAGAAGAACTTGTTACTTAAATCTCAAGCACTCCCAGTACTAATATAAATAACTCAATTTTGAACCTGAAAGTACAAAGGCTATCTACCATAATATCTAAGTCTACCAGTACTTATCAGACTATGCCTCCTACTCGTTGTTCCAATATAAGACAAGAATACGTGGCTATGGAACCCTATCAGAGTCTTTCCAGACCCCCCAAACCGTATACAGATTTCTGAAGATCCACCTAGTACTGATACCCATTCCCCAAGCCCAAGACCTGGTAGTACCTCTCTATGCCTACTACCAAATCCAGCTCAAGCCCCAGTGTAACGACCCAACATACATAAGCTATGGCAGATGGAACCTATACCCATACGGGTAGCCAGGAGGCGAACTGGTAGGAAGCGGCAGGCAAATAAGTACTTGACCCACGGAGACCTGATGGCCCGGGCTCCGAGAAGGAACAGAAGGCTGGTCAGGTACCTAGGTACCTGGGTACACCCGGGAGTGGTGTCAGCGTACTTAGGGACCTCTAAAGGGGTAGTTACTCAGCTAGGCAGGGTAACTGGAGAAAGGTCAGAAGTGTCTATCTGCGGCGACGGAATAGACCGGGTAACTGGAGAGAGTCTTCTTGTACATCAGACAAGGTTACCCTACCCTCAGGACTAGGTTACCCTGCCATGAGGCTTGGGTTACCCTGCCCAAAGTCCTGAGTTACCCTACCTTTCAATATGAAGTCCCTCAGGGAGTTAGGGAAAATTGACCGGAATGTTTGTCACGCGAAGCCATGCATAATACTGGAATCTGGGATTCCAGGAGATGCTATTGGATGAGCTACGCAGCTCCGAAGAAGCTGGAAATTGGAGACATTATTCCTATCATACCCCTCCGGCCCCGCCTTGAGGCCCGGACGTCATGGGCAAACGGTTGTGTAGTTGTGTGCAGTCTAGCAAAGAGGAATCTCTGGAGACCTGCTTGCAACACCGCATACGTCGCTGCCATCCGGTCGACCGTAAGCTGTTCGCAGGATATACAAGGGGGCATAGGGTGGAGGGTGGAGTACCTCCTCCAAGTTGTTCAGAGTAAAACGGACCAAAACTGGCGGAGTTAACGGGAGTTACCTGTGGGGGTCCCAAAGGTAGTCCCAGGTGGTGCCGGGACGACTGGGAAAGTTTTACACCTACCACGCCCAAAGATGTCCCCAACACCATAGGCTCTGAAAGGGAAGTGCAGAGACACTAAAAGCATCATTGCTACCGCAGGTAAGGTGTATCAGAGGTAGTGGTGGTGGGTAGCGCCCATTGGATCACTCCTGGACCACCTTACCCTGCGGAAGACAGTGGAAGCCCGAGACTCGTAAATAGTAGATAGATAAACCGCTCACAGTAGCTTCTGGGGTCAAGTAGGGATCTATGCATATGGGAAGGGTGTCATAGATGGTCTAGTTCATGTGGCGTCTTGACTGTTAGCCACTGGCAGGACGCCGATGCCCAAAGGTTTTCACTCTAGTGGGCAAAATGGAAATGCGCCGCAGAAACAATAACCGCATAAGGTGAACGCCGACTAGAGTGTGTCGACACATACATGCCCAAAGGCGGTGTCAGGAGACGTGTCGGACCGCCCTTAGCGGAGAAGTGTTTGCTCGGATAGTTGGAGTAAACTGATCGGGGAGTTTCTGGCATAAGATAAAACTACCTGAAAGTCTGTGCGAGAACTCTCCTACTCCAACAATAAATCCTCTCGGGACCTTAATTGAGTGAAGCGTCAGGCTTAACGATATTAAATTTTGCCATCTACTTTACTCTTACATCTGTGTGAACTTTTGGCGATAAGTTTGAAGTTGTTTGGTGCGGTCGCAATCTTGGGATCCATCTCCTAGGGGTGCCCCCGTTATAGTATATCGTTAAGCGAGCTTCTCGCTTAACTCCTCTCCTGATTAATTGTTTCCAACCTTCGGCACTCATCTTGCATGAATACTGGTACCCTTGTCTAGAACAAGAAGCCCGGGGTGGAAAGCGCAATGGCTAGTACCGAACTTCAACCCAGAATGGAATCCAACCCGGATTCAGACCTTGACCTTGACGAGAACACCGCCAACACGTTTCGTGCATCGGTTTTTGCGGAAGTTCGCGGTATCGACTGGGACGGTCACCAGTTGGTCTTGGAGGCCGCTCATATTCAGTTACCTGCTGAATGTCTTGACCTCCTGATTACAGACCCTCGCGCCAAGGCGCTCTCATTTTTTCATGACCCTACCCTAGTCCATAACATGCTCCCTCCCCCGCCGCACGGAGTTCCCTTTACCGAGTTCTCCTGCCAATTCGTTGAACCTTGCATCGTCCGGGAAGTAGCCAAGGCGATCGAGGAAGCGAAGCGGGAACCGAAGAACTGGAACAACCAGCAGCAGCAGGTGTTCCGAACACAGATTACACTGGCAGCGGTGGAATGGATGAAAGTCCAGCCTGAGGCATACCTGCGGATGGTAAGGGATCAGCAAGCATTGAAGACTCGTATGACAGCTTTGGAAAAGGCGTTCGAGGGTGAGTATAGTATTGATGCCGAGAATGACGTACTGATATTAGAGGCAGCGCCCCCACTCCCACTCATCCATACTAAGCCCGAGAACTTCGGCATGGAGTTGGCTATGAGAGCCAGAGATGACCAATGGAGGGTGTATTTGAGCCCAATCTGCATACGAATGTTGGAAAGCCTGAAAGGTGATGGCTATAGTTATACCTCTTCCTTCTCAAGAGCATCGACCGGCTCCCTGTCAGTCCCCCCCTCAATTGCCGCAGTCGGTCAGGCAGCTCTACGATCGGGCCAATGGATGGACGTCGCATAAGAAAGAGGACCTCCAAGCCGAAGGCCATTACGGAACCAGATACGCCTGACCCTAGACCTCGACCGACCCCTGCTCCTATCATCCCTCCCGCAACACTTTCAGTTGCAACTCCTATACCTTCCATCGCCGCCCCAAGACCCACACCTCTACCAGTTTCGTTGCCCGCTCCTGATACCTTCCCTGTCACAGCTTTCCTGCCAGCAGTACAGGCTACCCCAGGGTACCGGCCGCTGCGTGTGGCTTCACCTGGATTCTTTGAACAGGTAAGGCGCCAGGAAGAGCGAGCACCCATGGCTCCATCACGAGGGACTCCTATCCCCGGACCTGGGACACCTGCTCGCTCCGTCCCTTGGGCACCAGTGATCACCTCTGCCCCCTCGAAACCCAGTTTTCCTTCCGTGCTCCTCACGATCACAAGTGGTGAGTCGGACAGCCAGGACGAGTTCTGTTTGTCGGGCTGCAAATCGGAAGAGACCCGCATGGGGTGGATTTATTACCACACCTATGGGTGCAGAAAGGAACAACGGACCCCGGTAAGGCACCAGAGAAGACAGAAGGAAGGAGATGGACGGCCAACATGTGGGTATTGTGGCTCGTGGAGGCACGTTGGCCCCCCGATGCAACCCCTGAGCTGCCCAGAGCTACAGGCATTACTGCGGATAACTCAAGTGGCACCTAATCCAGCTCCTGAAAGTGGGCGACGCCCTGTTCCACCACTGGCATCAGTACCATCAGGGGCTCACCCCCCCAAGGATGGGAATCAGGATGGCCAGGAGGAACAGTTTGATGGGTACGATAGACCACGGGAGCCACCAGGTGGAAACACAGGGGGTAGTGGAGGCGGAAATGAACCACCTGTTGGTGGTACTACGGGAGCAGGTGGAGATCCTGGGGGCTCTGACCATGGTAGCTCGGGTGATGATGATGCCGATGCTCTCCCTGATTTGACTCTCTTTCTTGGCGCTCGCAAGGATGACTGGAGCGACGAGAGGAAACGACGGTGGGACCGCCGTGCTAAGAGGCTATCAAGGGAACTACGGAGCAGATCGACCTCACAGCCTTCCGCCTGACAGCGACGGAAGAAGCCGGAAAAGCTGAGTGGCATTCCCGCGTTTAAGGGAAAGGTTACCGAACTCGCCAGATTCCTGACGCTGGTGGAAGTTAAGTTCGAGTATTTTGCAGGGTGCAGGTTGACCGATATGGACAAGGTAAACCTGGTGATCCCCCTTCTAGAAGATACTGCCCGAACATGGTATCTTGGGCTGCACTCCCACATCAATAAGGAGGCAGCCAAGCGTACCGGAGTTCTGGTTAATAACAGTAACCCGTTGAGAACATGGAAAGGATTCCGAGAACGGCTCGAACGGAGTTTCGCCGGTGACCAAGCGGAACGAGACCCATCCCTGCTTGAATGGCGAGACCTAGTGATGAAGCCACATCACATCGACGAGTACCTGGACAAGATAACTGACTATATGTATAAGCTTAGCTATACAGACCCTGTGCAGGTACGAGATAAGGTGCAGTTGGGCATTACTCAAGAAGTGAGGAACGCGTGGGTACTGAAGGAGCCCCATCCTACCGACTTGAACGACTACCTTGATCTTCTTCGGAAGGTTGGACACACGCTAGAAGACAACACCCGGTTCAGCAACCGAGTCATCCACCCTGTCCAACGGTCTCAGCCAACAGACCAGAAGGAAGATAGGTCCTCAACTTCCGCAAGGTTTAAAAAGAAGGATAAAGGTTCGGGCAGACTGAATCAGCGGCCTGCCAAACCTACTAAGTTCAATGCAGGAAAAGAGGCAAAGCCGGGGACTTCTGAGTATGCAATGGCGCATAAGGAAATCCCATCAACTTTGACCGAATGTCGGAGGAAGCACAACCAGTGCACCAAGTGTGGACAAACAGGTCACTTTTGGAGAAAGTGTACCGCGATGTCCCCTGTCGTTAGTTCGTCCAAACAGGCTCGTAGGTTGAAATGGTCAGCCCCGGTAAGCGAGCCCTCAGGTAAGGACAAGCAACTAAAGCGCATCGAACCGCCACCTCCGGCTACCTTGTCAAAGATACTTGAAGCCCGACAGGCATCACCTCAGATCATGGAGGTTGATACTGACGGCACAGAATAGGTAAGACCCCATTCTGCGTAAGGTATAACCTTATTAACGTGTATCCATAGACCCCTGCAGGATAGATGAAAAGGAACCTCGGAAGTGACTTCTGGGATGGGTAAGCACCCCTCTACTGCATTAACCACCATGATGCTGACTACACCCTGGTGGTGTGGCCACATAGATGTTGCGGGCCGTGCACGGTGGACTGGGCTATCTCTCCTTTGTGGGCTTTCAGGTTATTTCCTTTGTTCTAGTTCTTCGTATTTCTTTCAGGATTTCCTTAGCTAGACGGACAAGTCATAGGACATTATTTCGGTTGAGGCTGGGAGAGGTCTCGCTTGAGGAGATGCTCGACATTGGGGAAGCAAGATTGCTTCGCTTGGA